>CM031237.1:413369578-413584717 GCA_018340775.1 Taxus wallichiana var. yunnanensis | reverse complement strand
GTTAAGATCTACTCAAACTAATGAAAGTATCACGAGTCGAAATGTATATAACCATGTCAACAACTTATCATCATCAATATAATTTGTCTCTAATAATCAGCATACATCATACTTAAGAAACGAAATCAACAATAGTCCAAAGATCTCTAACTTCAGCAGACACCTATAATTACGCCTGCAAGCAATTTAAATACTTAAATTGTGCTAATTATCCCTTTCGTAAATTGACGACATATCGTCAAAGGCACTCATTTTCCCTCATATCATCATTAATTAATTACACTAAGCTAATTAATTAAGTTGCCTATCCAACAAATACCCTAATTAACGACCTTAGTTAATAAATCACCCCTTCTACCTAGACTAATTTATTATTATTAATTAATTAGCTTTCCTTCCATTTAACCAATAAATCAATATTTAATTGATTTAATCCCTTCTAATAGCCGAAATCACACTAATATTCCTCTAATTGGCTTCTATAAACTTTACACTACCTATTAATTAATCACCTTTGATTAATTAAAATACCCCCCAACTCCCATGACTTGCTAAACATGTATTAAACCATTCTAAAGTAAGGTTACCTTTAATAAAGCAACCTTATCCATTCCTAATCATGTTTTACCTTTATCCCACATTCATGAAAATGTGTTGAATCCTTTATCCTTTGGGATATATAAAGAGCCCTCCACCTACCTTTTACTTACACCTAAACTTTCTAAGAGAGCAAATGCAAAGCATATAGCAAAGAGACTAAGAGCTTGCACCTTGCCCTTTTGAGAGTTCATCATCTTGAAAAGTTAAGCCTCTTTCTTAAAGTGCTTTGGGTCATATGGGAGGTGTCAAAAGGGTCTTGAGCCCAACTTTGATTAGCCCCCATTCCTAGGTTCTTGGAGCATTAAGGACAACTATTTTGATAGCCATGGAGCTTAGTTAGGTCCATTCAATTATTTGTTGTTAGAGAATAGAGAGTTTAGATATTTAGCATTGTTAGTTTCAAATTTTGTATTGATGAATGCTAGCATCTAACCCTTGTTTAATTGTTATCATGATGGTGTTTATGCTTTGTTTTAGCTAAATTGTAGAACTATTTTAGGTGGTAGTTCTTGCTTCATTTGATTTAGCATTAAGAAAAGTATACATGCACACATTTGGCATGCCCGATGGGACATACTCCATTGTCCAAGTTGCACTTAATTTCAAGTTTTTGTAGTTAAGTTTTATTTTTGGTTACTAACCCTCTTTTACACATGTTGATCTAACTTGTTTTTTTTTAACATGTTTTGTTGAGTTTGCATGTGTTGGGTCTTCCTTGTAGGTATGAAGGAGGTGAAGTTCTGTAAAATTGGAATTGAGGGGAAAATTTCAAGATTTCTCCATGTTTTCATTTTTAGAGCTTACTTTTTCAACATTCTACATGCTAGTTTTGTCAATTTCTTGAAGATTTTAAATTCTTGAGCATGTAGGTTAGTGTTTGATAGTGCTGAGTCTTCTATTTATATATTAATGTGGTGGGTTGCTGTCAAAATTTAATCTTGGTGAGAAAATTTCAAGATTTCATCATGTTTTCATTTTTTGAGCTTACTTTTTCAACATTTTACATGCTAGTTTTGTCAATTTCTTGAAAATTTTCAATTCTTGAGCATGTAGGTTAGTGTTTGATAGTGCTGAGTCTTATATTTACATATTAATGTGGTGGGTTGCTGTCAAAATTTAATGTTGGTGAGAAAATTTCAAGATTTCATCATGTTTTCATTTTTAGAGCTTACTTTTTCATCATTCTACATGCTAGTTTTGTCAATTTCTTGAAAATCTTAAATTCTTGAGCATGTATGTTAATGTTTGATAGCGTTGAGTCTTCTATTCATATATTAATGTGATGGGTTGTTGTCAAAATTGAATCTTGGTTGGAAAAATTTGCCCATTTTGCATATTAAGGGACGTTTTTTTTGACATTTTTTAAGTGCATGTCAAGTGCATACCCATGAGCATAAGAGCATATGCGTAACCCATCTTCCGAAGGCCATAACTTTTGCTCCCGACCTCGAAATGACTCCATTTTTTTTGCGTTGGAAAGGTATTAAAGTTAAATATGCAATGAAAACATAAATTTGGGATTTACAATTACAAAAGTTTCAGTTTTTTTGTTATTTTAAAACTGGTCATTTTCTAACATGTCTAATGTTTTGATGAATGTTGTATTTCTATGCTTACTCGATTTAGATCAAAGCGTGTGTATGATCTTATCTTTCACCTTTTGGTGATATTGAGAATCAAAACAACTTTGATCTATATATTTTAACATTGAGATTAAACTTGGAAATTTAATTATTCATTTTACTTAAGGGAATGAACCTTTTACAAAGTATTTTTCAACGGTCCTTTGATTTGAAGTTTTCCATTTCTATATAGTTGGGATAAAGTTTGTGTATGCTCTTCTCTTGCACCTTAGGGTGATCTTGAGAATCAAAAGCAACTTTAGTCTTCATTTTATAACATTTGGTAAATTGGAAACTTCATCTTTCACTTTTGGTTTAAGGGAATGAACATTTATCAAAAATTTTGTATGGTTCATTGATTGAAAAGATTTTATTTACTTTTTAGTTGGATTATTTGTTGTGTATGCTCTTCTCTTGCATCCTTGGATGATCTTGAGAATCAAAACAACTTTTAATCCTCTTTTTAAATAATGTGATTTTCTTGGAGAACTACTAACGCTTGAGTGCGGGACCTAAAAAACGTTTGTCAAAGAAAGGAGGAATCAAAACAAAATAAAAACTACTAATACGGTTGTTATACGGGTTGCCAAAAGGTGTTCGAAAACCACACCTAATTAAACAAGATAAAAAGAACAAAATATTCAAAACACTGTATTACAGGTTTCGGAAAAGAATACGTCTCTCTCATTCAATCGGAACATAACCCCTTTGGCATAACGCCTTAAGCTACAACAATGGGGGTGGTTCTGTGAACCCCAAAGTAATCCCCGCAAGAGGGAACCTTGTGGGCGAAGCGAGGAAGTGCTCTGCACTACCTACTTGACTAGTGATTCCTTTGTGAGATAGAGTTACAGGTTGTCGTTGTAGGCGACCCTAGTGATAGTACACGTAGATGCACTGGTTACCTCTTGTTCTTGAAGGGGGTAAAGTAAAGCGAGATACTCCCAAACTAGTCGAGTGTAACTTTGGGTAAATCGTGCTTGCTTGTGGCAACTTTGTAACACCTAGGGCGAGAGAACCACCTAGGAGAATATACTTTGGCCAGAGCCCACTTTGACCACTTTAAAAGTGTTGAGTTGTGACCCTTCTTTTTGAGAAACGTGTGACGTATTACTTTACGCCTAGTTTTTACTTGCCTTAGGTATGCGGCGAAACTCTGCCAAGTAAGACTAGCATTTTTGTCATTTTTCTTGATTTATTTCCTTCATATTCTTTTGACACTTTGTTGATCAAAAGATGTGTGATTACCTTTGTGTTTCCATTCGATTGTTTCTCTCACTTTTATGTCCGTTTACACCCATCCATGTTTGCGGTTGGGTTAGTTAAACGCCAAAGTGAGTGGAGGTTTTTCACGTCATTTGGTAGACATTGTGATCTTGATACCCACGTCAAGATCGTCATTGTAGTTAGGCGTGGTTCATCACTACGAATTCCATGAGGAGTTAGTTTGTCTCGTATCATTCTGATTTCGATATTTACGTCTTGTTTCTTGTAAACTCGACATAAATACCTATATTGTACGGTTACGCTGCACACATTCTTAACTATTCCTAGCTATACTTTGAGTTTTTTTGTTCAATTTTATTATTACCTCGATTTCAAAAGGTGTTAGGAACTACCATTTGTGCGTGTTATATCAATAACACCTCGATATCAATACTCCACTTTCTTGCAAAGTGGGTTAACATATCTTGGTGATATTGTTGTGTCATTCACAAATCGTAATTGGCACTTTTTGAGATATAGGTCTTAATCAGACTTGAGCTTGCTCATCGTATATCTTGATTGGGAGATCGCATTTAACTTCATGTATTTACTTACGTCTTGTTCATTCCTTTGAACTTGGCATAAGTGGAGACATCTTGTTAATCATCTAGTATCACAAATTACTTTGAAACGTAGTCTAGGAAGTATTTCATTTGATTAGGTTTTGGTACCAAATGATTGTTTCATTGGTGACTTTATCACTCTATCACATTGGTATTCTCACACTGTTAATTTACTCTTAACACGTACATCTTGTGTTTCACTTAGGGGTAGACATTGAATTTTGAACAAATCTATAACTTACCTTAGTGAAATTTATCACGAAAACATGGCTCCCAAGATGCGTCTAGGGTTAAAGAAACAAACATATGAGGAACAACAGGCGCAAGCTTGGGAAACCTCTAACAGACAAGGGTCAAACCCATTTATCGGACACGATCTAGGACCACTATTTTCTGCAGAAAAGGAAACAGAAGAGATGGTCGATCATAGTGGAAATGAATTAGAATCACCACACGCAGACTTTGATTTTGACCCCACTCTACTAGATGAGTTTCTCCTTAGAAACAAAGATAGAGTTTTGGCATGGGTCATGGAATTAGGGGCCAAATTGCCCATTGAGAAGGAACCAATACTACAAACAAATGACACTACTAAGGAGGAACACCCCCTTATCAATATGGAAGATATTTTAACAGTGGACATGCTTCCACTTCTTACGCAGAAAATGATAAAGTGGTAGGGCATAGAATACCCCTCATCAAAGTGCCACGAAGAAACAAGATAGAACATGAGACAGGGGAAGAACCTCCACAATATGAAGAGGAGGAACCTTTAGAAGAAGAAGACACAAACCAAGTCACAATCCAACAACAACTCAGTAACTTAAGCCGACAACTAGCTTTGCTTACTTTCCAAGTATAGAAAGACACAAACAAGAACGTTCAAAATTCAAAGCCTAAGTTTAGGATCCACTAACTCCATCAAGAAAACCAAGGAGAAGAAGACACAGGGTATCATCATGTACACATCCCCGTTTCTCCCACTAAAGAACAATTTCTCACACAAGAAGTACACCCATGAAAGCAACGCTTGCGAGCATACAAGAAAGCAATATAGGGAGTATTAGGAAATACCAATACGAAGAACTATGCCCCTATCCTTTTGACAAGACAATGACCCTTCAACCCTTTCCAAAGAAATTTGATATGCCAAAGTTCGAAAAATACAAAGGAAAGGGAGACCCAAGGGATCATGTTAAAGATTTCTACATGGCATGTCAAGAGGTGTCTTATAGTGATAATTACCTCATCAGACTTTTTCCTAAGAGTCTCGGAGGTCAAGCATTAGAATGGTTTACGCGCTTGCCACGAGGATCAATTTTCACCTGGCCAGAATTGGCGGAAAGATTCGTGCATCATTTCTCATATAACATAGAGAGTGACGTCACCATGGCAGACTTGTGCGGCACAAAACAACACCCAAATGAGACCTTCGCCAGCTTCCTCCAACGATGGAGAGGGATAGCTAGTCACTTCCCTTGCGCTTTCCCCGAGAGAAGCGGTTAGTCGATTTTCATCCCTAATCTCAACCCAGATATAGCTTTCCACCTCGAAATGTATTGTGTCCACACCTTTGAGGAGGTTATCGAGAAAGGGATTCAAATAGAAAAGGCTCTCATTGCCAAAGGCACCCTCAAAACCCAATCTAAAGACAACCAAAGTGTCAAACCCATTGAAAAGCCAAAGATCTTTAACAAAAACAAAAACGTGGTGGGAGATGGAATCACTGATTCCAAACGTGTTCAAACGGTCCAAACCAGTCAACCTTTTAAACTAACCAAGGGCCCAATTCAACCACCACCAAAGCGAAGAACATTCACCTCCCTCAATGAGCCGTTGTCTGTCATACTAAAACAGTTGGATGCGGCCCACATGATGACCTATCCTACAACACAACCATTCGATGACAACGCTCCTAAACCTTCATGGTATAAGGAGCATGAATACTGTGAAATGCATCATGTTAAAGGTCATAAAACAGAAAAATGTTTGCGACTTCGCCACTATATTCAAGACCTCATTGACAACGGGGAGATAGAGGTGGATAACCTAACCACACGCAAACACCTAATGAGAAAATGGGGATTTATAAGGAACCATTCCCAAGCATGATAAGTTGGAAAAGGAAAACTGGATTGGGGAGAGTCATCCCAAACCTATAAAGCCACGAATTACTTGTATACCAAGAGAGATAACAATCATTACGATTCACTTATTAGATGTATTCGCTCCCCTACTGACCGTGTCAATACCATCCGGATCAAGGGAAAGGACTGCACTGCGGTAACAAGGCGTGCCCGCCTCGTGATTCCAGAACCCTCTCTGTTGACCCCAAAAACTGGTAAATATAACCTTTTAGAACAACTTGAGAAGACACCTGCTAAGATCTCGATCTTAGATCTTCTCAAGATATCCAATGTGCATAAGGACATTTTGTATCAAACTCTTCAGGGGTCGGGAGTGCCTTTAGAAGTTGATCCTGCATACCTTCAAGCCTTGGTGGAAAATATTGCACCCAGTGAGCATCTCACTTTAAACCATAGGAGGTCCCTACCGAGAATCCTACACATAATCTTCCCTTATACATTGAGGTAGTTGTCACCTACAGGGAAAATCAAACGGTGCTTGTGGGACAATGGATCAGGATTGAATATCTGCACGCTTAAGTTGGTCAAACAATTGGGACATACATAGGTAGATCTTGAGTCCCATATCATCACTATCACCGCATACGACAACGCGGAAAGAGAGTCAGGCACCATTACGCTGCCAATGGAGGTGGGCCCCACTTGCCATCAAACAAAGTTTCACGTCTTAGACTTGGAACTTCCATATAATATGCTTCTAGGCCGACCATGGATCCATGCCATGCAAGCAGTGCCATCAACATTTCATCAATGCATCAAGCTGAAGCATGAGGGACATACAATAACAATACTAGGAGACTCAGAGCCCTTTGCTCATTGTAGAGCTCTTAATAGCTTTGCACGAAAGGGTACATATGCATGTCCCTCCACAGATATAGTTGTCCCTCTTCATTCTGAGGCCATGGAATCTCGAGTAGATTCAAATTCTCTTAGTTCTTGCACTCATGGGGCATCTACTTCAACATCTCCATTTAATTCATGGGAGATGAAAATTCTAGAATATGGCTGTGGGGAGTATAATGTACAACAAGCGCTCTTGGTTTCTGACCTCTCCTTGTCGCCCAAGACTAGAGGTCAACCCAACTACCGCTTCAGGAGACCTAGAGAGGAACATACTATTGGGTCGTTCCTACCTAGAGGCTTGTTAGCTGAGGAAAAATTACTTGATCCACCTACTACTTGGGTCCCTGAGGACACTCAGCCATCTTGTTATCAAACCCTAGAATATGAAAAATCTAGCAAAATGATGTACTCCATGGGCTACAAAGGCTAGGATGTGGGAGGAATGAACAAGGACAAAGAGAACCAGTCCTCTTCCACATTTCAAAACAAAAGATATGGCATTGGGATCCGCCTTATGGAGCACACCCCAACGATCAAGATGCGACTTGTTCTCGAGCATGAGGATAGCTCCGATTATCTAGACAAAATGATCACAGATTCTGTTGTAGCCAATATGAGATCTCGGCCTCCACGAACCTTTTCATGAATAATGCTGTCCTAACCATCACCCCCAATGAACCAACCCTTGACCTTGTATACCCCTCCCTTGTTGAATGGGACCAACAATGTCACGTGCCACTAGATTTATTCGAGAATGACGAGGCTATTGCAGAGTTCATGGGCATAAGGGATACAATTCCCATTAGAGATCACAAGAAGGGTTTCTTTATCGACTTAGACACCTGTGCCTACTTCGGCGAGGAGGTTGAACTTCGTGGTCAGCAAAATTTAAAGAAAAGCGAGGGCAAGAGTTCTAAAGAAAAGCCTCAACAAAAATCAAAGTCCAAGTCACATAGTGAAAACCTCTTTGAGGCATTGGTTGACAAACAAATAAGAAAATCAAAGGAAAACAAAGTGACCACGCCAAGGATGAAAATCTCATAGAGACATCCTTGGATGAAGATCTCAACCTACCTCCCGATCCCACGCGTATGGAGGATTTATCAAAATTGTTAGTTGAAGAAACCATTGATGTCAATATTGGTACTGAAGAAGATCCCAAGATAGTAAAATTGGGAGCATCACTCTCAGCCAGAGAACAAAAGACGTTCTCACTATGCTAACAATGCGAGAGTCTATTGATGTGTTCGCATGGTCTTACAAAGACATGCCCGGCTTGGATCCAACTTTGGTCATGCATAACTTGGTTGTGCACACAGACGCTAAGCCTATCAAACAAAAGCTTCGAAAGATGCACCCAAGAGTGGCCTTGTTAGTTAAAGAAGAGTTGGAAAGGTTGCTTTGCAACAGATTCATCGAGCCAATTGATTATTCGAATGGATATCGAACATTGTTCCTGTCCAGAAGAAACCTATTGGTATCTGAATTTGCATGGATTTTAGGGACATCAATAAATCTTTCCCTAAAGATGACTTTCCATTGCCCAAGATTGACATGATTGTTGACTCAACCGCAGGGTATGAAATGCTATCACTCATGGATGGCTTTTCGGGTTATAATCAAATTAAGATCGCTGAGGAAGACCAACACAAAACAGATTTCACAACTCCTTGGGCACCTTCATTATCGGTGATGCCATTCAGCCTTAAGAATGGGAGTAACTTATCAATGCGGCCATGACAGTAATATTTCATGATATGATTCATGACATCATGGAAGACTATGTAGACGACATCCTAGGAAAGTCCAAAACAAGAGAGGAACATCCTATCATTTTGTGGCGTATCTTTGAATGCCTACGTGAATACAAAGTCAGGCTAAATCCAAAGAAGTGTGTCTTTGGTGTGCTATCTGGGAAACTATTAGGCTTCATCGTGTCAAGACAAGGTATTGAGGTAGACCCTGCTAAAGTATCTGCCATCACAGAAATGCCTCCACCTGAGAATATCAAGCAACTACGTAGCTTGCAAGGGAAAATTCAAGCCATTCGTTGCTTTATCTCCCAGCTTGCAGATAAATGTCACTCATTCACTCATTTTCTTAAAAAGGACATCGCTTTCATCTGGGGACTTGAGCAACAACAAGCCTTTGCTTTTCTTAAACAAGACTGGCTAATCCATATGTCCTCATGCCTCCCACTCAGGAGAACCACTTTTCTCTATATTTCCGCTCTGTGATATGCTTTATTGGTGCATTCACTTGCCCAATATGACCTTAGCCATAAAGAGAAAGCAAAGTGTACTATCCTCCGAGTCGCGCCCTCATCACTATGAACGTAATTATCCTCGGGATTGAGAAGGATTGCTTGGTTGTTGTTTTACCTTTGAAACTTCGCCATTACCTGCTAAATACTAAGACCAAGCTCATATCCAAGGTCGACCCACTCAAGTATTTGTTGTCCAAACCCACCCTCACGGTAGAATGGCTAATTGGATCATTCTACTCGGTGAGTTGATATAGAATTTTTCCATCAAAAATCAATTAAAGGACAAGTACTTGCGACCAGTGGCGGAAGCACCTTTGCAAAGCACGAGAACCTTTGAGTCTGATCTCGCCGATGCATCTTTGCTCTACATTGAAGAATCGTGTATGGCGGATACATTTTGATGGATCTTTACGTTTCATGGTTCAGTGCGGGAGTGGTCGTTATTACTCCTTCTGGTGATCCTATACCACGGATTTCCGCCTGGCCTTCCCTTGCACAAACAACATTATGGAATATGAAGCACTCATTGCAGGGATGAAGCTAGCCATCAAGTGGAATATTCAACATGTGAAGGTTGTAGGTGATTCACAGCTAATCATCAAACAGGTTAATGATGAGTATAAAGTTAAGGATGACAAGCTCATACCTTATAAGAAGTTGGTGGAAACTCTGAAGGAGTATTTTGTGTGCATTACCTTTGAGAAAATCCCAAGAGCGCAGAATAGATCGGTAGATGCTATGGCAACAGTGGGATCTATGCTTCGTATTCCGCCAGGGAACAATGATATGCCATTCTTCATAGAAAATCTACGCCAGCCCGCGTATGACATGCCAGAATCTTGCTTGGCTTGTGAGGTTGTTGGTCCCCATTCACCATGGTATGAACCCATTTTCACCTATCTTAAGGACAATACATTCCCTCCCGAAATCTCCCACTCTGAAAAGCAGAGCCTAATTCGCCAAATAGCCCGTTACACCCTGTTAGGAGGTACACTTTATCGTCGTGGCTACGATGGGAATCTGTTACATTGTCTGGATGTGTCGGAGTCAATCCAGGTAATTAAAGAAGTACACGAAGGAGTATGCGGAGCACATACAAACGGAATGGTCTTGGCTAAGAAACTGTTAAGAGTAGGTTACTATTGGCCCACCATGGAAACTGATTGTTGTAATTATGTTAGAAAATGTGTGCTATGCCAAAAGTATGGAAATTTCATCCATGCTCCATCACAACCATTGCAACCAATCACTACCCCGTGGCCATTCTCCAAGTGGGGACTTGATCTAATAGGGAAGCTTACTCCTACCTCATCTGATGGTCATACACATATCATCACAGCTACAGAATACTTTACAAAATGGGTGGAGGTTGTCCCTTTAACCTATGTCACAGGAGCACAGATTTCTAAATTCATCATGAATCACATTATTTGCTGATATGGTATCCCTGTAGCCATTGTCACAGATAATGGGAAGTCATTTAAGAACAAAACTATGAAAGGTCTTTGCCAATGGTTCCAAATTAGATTGAAATGGTCCATGCCATATTACCCTCAGGGTAATGGACAAGCTGAGGCAACAAACAAGACTTTGGTAAGGATAATGGAGAAGATGGTTAGCAAAACTGGTCAAAACTGGCACCTACAAATCCACCCAGCCCTCTGGGCCTACCAAACATCAATTCGCACTCCTACGGGTGCGACGCCATATTCCCTAGTGTTCGGGACAGAATCTATCATCCCTTTAGAGATTGAACTCCCATCCCTACGAATTTCTCTTCGGACTATTTGGATAAGGATGAAGATTACTGAGTGGCAAGATTGGCTGAGTTAGAGCTCCTGGATGAGAGGCGCATTCACGCTCTTAATCACCTGAAAGTATATCAACACAGAATCTCCTGCAACTACAACAAGAGAATCATCCCTTGCCAGTTTGAGGTGGGTGATTTAGTTATGAAGGAGAACCAGTTCAACACCAGAGTAGAGCAAGAAAAGAAAGGGAAGTTCGAACCACACTGGTTAGGACCCTATGTCATAGTTGCCAAGTATGGCACAGGGGGCATACTGAGTTGGCTCACTGATAGTGATGAGCTCCGGGAGCCCATGAATTCCATGCATCTTAAGAGGTTTTATGCCTAAACATGGCACAAGAAAGTCATAAAAATCACAAAAAAATATAAAAACATCAAAAATAAAATAAAATAAAAATTAAAAAAATAAAAATCAAAAACATTAAAAATCACAAAAAAATAAAAATATAAAAATATAAAAACATCAAAAATAAATAAATCAAAAATCAAAAACATCAAAAAAAAATCAAAATCACAAAAAAATAAAAAAATCAAAAACATAAAAAAAAAAAAAGAGAAAAGAGAAAATGTGTCGCCACTAGTGAAAACCACGCACCGTGGCACTTTAGACAAGTCCTTGGGTGAAAACCAGTTTACGGCGCCTTGGGAGGATTCGTTGTTAACAAGCATTACTGTATTAGAAGGGTAGTTGTCTTTTTCACGGACCTAGTTCTACCTTCGAGTTTCCTTGTGCACACCATCTAGTCCAAATTGATCCGGCTTTGCCTTCTTCTATTCGTCAGTAAGGGACGTGGTCTTTCATTATTTCCCATCTTACGCTGGGGAAACTCAACGACTTCACCTTCTTGTTCATAAGCGCGTGGCTTCGCCTTACTTGTATATTCCCCACCTAACGCCTGGGCATCCATGCTTTCTTGGTTACCTGCACATAGCTTTGGAAAACTGTTAAAAACACAAAAACAATAGAAAATTGTTTCACAAAACACAAAAACAATAGAAAATTGTTTCACCAAACACAAAAACAATAGAAAATTGTTTCAGACAACACAAAAACAATAGAACATTGTTTCGAGAAAAACACAAAAACAATAGAACATTGTTTCGAGAAAAACACAAAAACAATAGAACATTGTTTCGAGAAAACAACAAAAACAATATATATATATATATATATATCAAAAAATCTAAAAACAAGGCAAAATTTTTCAAAAAATTCCTAAAAAGTAAAACACCCTACAAAATGGTAACTTGCTTCTTACGGCTGAAACTTGTGTCTTCATGCATGGTATTTTCTCCATATCCTGTTGGTTTTTCACATCTTCCCCGATTAATACGACTCGCGGATCACTGGATTCACAACCATTCACAAAAGCTAGCTGCTTGCTTTATGCTCAGTACTGGGGCACTTTTGGTTGCTGCTGCTTTTTTCATTGCGCCAAATGCTTTTCATGGACCCCGTGTCCATTTTCATTTCCCCTTGCATGTATCCTTGCTTGGGGCATCATTTTTAACCCTTGTCGTCAATCACGAACTTGTGGATCTCTTCAGCATTGATAACAAAACATTTGTACAACTGTCTTGACCGTTGTTGGGTTAGATATGTGTGTTCGTGATTTGTTTTCCTGTTATATGAGCTTGTTTCCTTCTCGTATTGCATTGCATTATTGTATGTTACGTGGAGTTGTACTTTCAGCAATGGACAATTGTTCGTAGTATGGATTTTCATGTCATTCTACCTTTGTCGTATGCTTAAATTTTTTATAAGGACCATGATGTAGTTCCTATGGCAATATGATGACATCAAATTTGTTCCAAACACATAAGCGGCTAGAGTTAAGCTCTTCTCTCCCCTCATCCATATTTCTTCTACACCACTTCCCTTTCACCCCTAATTCTCCCTCTCCTCGGGGCATCCTGCCTCGTCCCCATTCTTCTGCCTACTTCTCACCTTTTTCGATCGTCGATCGAGTTCTTCTATCACCCCATCGACACTCGAGGGGGCATCTCTCCCTCCTACTAATTTTTCTTCCATCTCTTCAAAATCTCTTTTGTCTACTATCTTTGAAGTGGCATCACTTATGCCACCCCAAAGAGGGGCAAATGTAGACACCTATAATTACGCCCAAGCAATTTAAATACTTAAATTGTGCTAATTATCCCCTTTCTCGCAAATCAACGACATATCGTCAAAGGCACTCATTTTCCCTCATATCATCATTAATTAATTACACTAAGCTAATTAATTAAGTTGCCTATCCAACAAATACCCTAATTAACGACCTTCCGTTAATAAATCACCCCTTCTACCTAGACTAATTAATTATTATTAATTAATTAGCTTTCCCTTCCATTTAACCAATAAATCAATATTTAATTGATTTAATCCCCTTCTAATAGCCTAAATCACACTAATATTCCTCTAATTGGCTTCTATAAGCTTACACCTACCTATTAATTAATCACCTTTGATTAATTAAAATACCCCCAACTCCCATGACTTGCTAAACATGTATTAAACCCTTCTAAAGTAAGGTTACCTTTAATAAAGCAACCTTATCCATTCCTAATCATGTTTTACCTTTATCCCACATTCATGAAAATGTGTTGAATCCTTTATCCTTTGGGATATATATAAAGAGCCCTCCACCTACCTTTTTACTTACACCTAAACTTTCTAAGAGAGCAAATGCAAAGCATATAAGAAAGAGACTAAGAGCTTGCACCTTGCCCTTTTGAGAGTTCATCATCTTGAAAAGTTAAGCCTCTTTCTTAAAGTGCTTGGGTCATATGGGAGGTGTCAAAAGGGTCTTGTAGAGCCCAACTTTGATTAGCCCCATTCCTAGGTTCTTGGAGCATTAAGGACAACTATTTTAATAGCCATGGAGCTTAGTTAGGTCCATTCATTTATTTGTTGTTAGAGAATAGAGGAGTTTAGATATTTAGCATTGTTAGTTTCAAAGTTTGTATTGATGAATGCTAGCATCTAACCCTTGTTTAATTGTTATCATGATGGTGTTTATGCTTTGTTTTAGCTAAATTGTAGAACTATTTTAGGAGGTAGTTCTTGCTTCATTTGATTTAGCATTAAGCAAAGTATACATGCACACAACTTCTAACATCATGGTAAGTCAAAAACTACAATAATATCCATAAGTATATCGAATAGTAATGAAATCAATAATAAAAATTGTCGAAGGGAAGTGGACACTATGCCCCTCCCCTTAGACTCAAATTCCTCCTAGAAGTCACTAGAATAGGTGTGGAATCGTCAATGTAGCATCCTCCCATGAAGTCGAAGTCTCATCATATCTTGTCCCACTGGACTCAAACCTAGTCAATCTCTCCTCCTCGAAGGCCCAGGGTCCTGTGCTCTAAAATATAGATGGGCTCCACCATCACTTACCCCTGATCCTACACCTACAATGAGGTCCAATCTAACACATGAGAAGGATCTGCAATATATCTCCTAAGCACAAAAACATGAAACACATCATGGATGTGAGACAAGCTAGGTGGCAACGCTAGATGATAGGCCAAGGGACCGATGCGCTCCAAGATTTCAAAGGGACCCACAAACCTAGGAGCAGGCTTAGAACCTTTTCTGTAACGGATAAGGCTCTTACATGGTCTAACATGAAGAAACACCTTCATACCCACCTCATAACTATGATCTTTCCTATGCTGATCCACATACTTATTCTACCTCTCTTGCCTCCTGCAATCTCTGATTGATCATAACAACCTACTACTTTGTCCTATAGTAAAGTATGGCCCAAGAGAAACCATGTCCTCTAACCTGTCCCAACTAAGAGGTGTCCTACACTCTCTACCATATAGTTCCTGAAAAGGAGTCATTGCTATCAAACTCTAGAGGCTATTATTGTAGGAAAACTCAACCAAATAAAAATACTCCTCCCATCTCGACTGATGATCCATAACGTACATCCTAAGCATGTCATCCAAGATCTATTTCACCCACTTTATCTATCCACCCATCTCAGGGTGATATGTTGTGCTGAAATTGATGTTCATCCCGAGGGCATACTTCATGGTAGTCCAAAAGTGGGAAGTATACAAAGGGTCATGGTCAAAAATGATCTTCCATTGAATCCCATGTAATCTGATGATCTCATCTACATATACCCATGCCACTGCACTAGTTGTGTAGGTGGTCTTCACTAGAAAAAATGAGCCACTTTCATCAATTTATCCTCCGTGACCATGATGGCATCGTGGTGGTATCTTGACGTCGGTAACCCAACTATGAAGTCCATAGAAATGGTGTCCCATTTACACTCCGGTATAGCATGAGAAAAGAGAAGGCCAACTGATGTTGATGCTCATCCTTCACCTTCTAACACTCTAAACAATGTGACAAAAATTGAGCCACATCTCTCCAAAGTCCCCTCCAATGGTACAACTATCTCACGGTGGTGTGCATCTTCTTCACCCCGGGATGGGCTGAATAAGGTGCACGATGAACCTCAGTCAAAATGTCTTGCCTCAAGCCTCCATCTCTAGGAATATATATCCGACCTCTGTGCCTAAGAACGACATCTTCCTCTAATGAAAACCCATCAAACTTCCCCTCAAGGGGTCACTGAGACTCAATCTCTTCTCTAGCTACAAGGTAGAAGTTGTCATGAGGAAGCTGTTGTAAAATCCTACTCCACAAATCTGTACCCACTGAAGTAGCTATCACCACATGTCTTCATCTACTCAAGGCATCTATAACCACGTTCTCCTTCCTTTCACATGCTCTATTTCCATGTCATACTCACAAAGAAACTCCATCCAAAGCTTTTGAGCGTTGAGATTGGGCTATGTGAAGAGGTGGAAAAGACTCAAGTGATCAGCCCTGAATGTAAATCTCCGACCTAGAAGGAAGTGTCTCCACCAAACCAAGGCATGTACAACTGCTGCAAGCTCAAGATCATGAGTCAGATAATTGATCTCATAATATTTGAGTTTACGAAACTCAAATGCAACTACTCTACCCTCTCCAAAGCATCAACTCACATCCAATTCTTGCCAAAGAAGCATCTATGCAAATGAAGAAATCACCTTGAGGATTTGGAACCACAAGAATAGGCATTGTCGTGAGACATCCTTCAATGTCCCGAAATCCAGCTCACATATGTCTAACCATACAAACTTATTCCCTTTCCCTCAAAGGAAGTGATGGGATGTGCAACCTGAGAGAAGTCATGTACAAATCTCCTATAGTATCCTTCCAAGCCCATGAAGTTGTGCACCTCGGTCACACTAATGGGTGTTGGCCAATCCATAATAGCTTGAATCTTGGAAGGATCAACTACGATACCTTCCCCAAAAATGATGTGGCCCAAATACTACACCTCTGTCTGAAAGAATGAACACTTCTCAAGGTTCCCATAGAGATGTTGCTCACGAAGGCACTAAAGATCCTGGAGAAGGTGCTCCTCATGCTCCTCATGTGTATGTGAGTAAATCATAATGTCATCAAGAAAAATGAGCACCAAGCAATCCAAGAAGGTCCTAAACACCCCATTCATCAAGCTCATGAACATTGTGGGGGCATTCGTCAAACCAAAAGGCACTACTGTGAACTCGTAGTGGCCATATCTTATACAAAAGGTGGTCTTATGAATATCTACCTCCATGATTCTCAGATGTCGATAACTTGACTTAAGATCTATCTTAGAGAAAAATGTGTCCCCCTTCATCTGATCAAATAAATCATCAATGCACAGAAGACGGTAACGATTCTTGATCGTTACTTTTTTCAACTGGTGGTAATCAATACACAACCATAGGGATATGTCCTTCTTCTTTACAAAAATCACCGGTGCACCCCAAGGGGATACACTAGGAAGGATTAGGCCTTTCTCTAGAAGGCCCTCAAGCTACAACTTGAGCTCACAAAACTCAAGGGTAGTCATCCAATAAGGTGCTCGTGAGATAGGCTCTTCTCCAAAAACCAAATATATGTGAAAATCTATCTCACACATGGGACATAACCCTGGTAGCTCCCCTGGAAAGACATCAAAAAATATCTCAAAATGGGATGGTCATCAAGGGATGGCCCACTAGACTCATCCTCCGATCTATCACTATACATAACAGCATACATTTAGAAATATCATCGTACACACCGCTTAAGCTGCATAGCGGAGATGGTGCGAATGGAAATGGGCCTCCTAACTCTTGTTATCACTAACTCAACTCCTAGATCATCTGTACATGATATAGTCTTATGGTAATAGTCCACTCTAGCTCTGTGTGTAGACAACCAGTCCATGCCCAAGATGACTCCATATGAACCCAATGGAAGGATACGAAGATTCGAGGTAGTGGTAAAGGGTCCCAAATAATCTACACACTCCTTAACTAAGGAGTCTATACATTTTGGCTCCAGAAGCCATTTCAACATCCCAACAAAGACCTTACCTAACTACCACCAACTGCAGTATTCTCTACTAAGGATGGTGCAATAAAATAATTAGATGAACCAGAATCAAACAAAATGGAGGTAGGAATACCACCAATGCTACCTGTCATCTCTATCACGGTACTTTGGTGCTCATCCTAGTGATTCTTAACCACTGCATAGATCTGATGGTTACGCCCCATGTCACCAATAATAGGCTTTGAAATCTACATCTCACCCTTGTTACTAGGGTTCTGTGGGCACTCTCTCCAATGATGTCCAATAATTCCACAACCATAATAGCTACCTAGTCCTCTCCAATGAGATGCAACACCATCCGGTACTCTCAAGGTCTATGCGGTGGATCCTGATGATCCGGCTATGGATTGCTGAGGTCTCTGCTAATGAGCTCCTGTTGATTGAGCTCTTGGTGCATCATGTGTCCTAATGGGACCCCTAGGAGGAGGCCCCATACTCCATCCTCTCTATGCATCGAACCTCTGGGTAGGTATGAATGGTGGATGAGTATTTTGTTGCTACTACTTTGAGATGGTTGTTGTGGTGGCCTGAATGATGACTCTGCATAACCATGTCCACTATGAGGAGGAGGAGCTGACCCCCTCAACCTACTATCCTACATCTGTGGATGCGGCTCCAAACTCTATCCCCTGCATGCTACGTCTTTCCTTGTGTCTCATATGTAATAAAGGCCTTCTCCATAGACTTTGATAATTTCTATAGGTATTGTATGTGTACCGCACCACCCAAATTTAAATTTAGGCCCCTGATGAACCTTTGAATCCATACCTTCTCATCCTACATATAGTTGACATAATCGGAGTAGGTCCAAAATCGACTCTCATACTCAGCTACTATCATAGATGCCTGAAAGAGGTCATGGAACTTGTCTATCCACTGTTGAATAAACCTTCGGGATAAGTACTTGCTCCTGAACCACTCCTCAAAGATCTCCCAAGTAACCATCTCTGAATCAACATAGAGCTTTTTTCCTCGATTCCTCCACAAGCACACACGATCCATCCCTCGGAAGATGCATCGCAACACGATCTTTCATGTTTCTAGTACAAGGGCATAGCTTGAAGCATTTGTTTAAGCTCACTAACAAGGCCTCTTCCTAAAACCCACCTATATCTCAAGAATATTGAGATTTTCAAGCTTCAGGATCTCACCGATATGGTCTCATGCGGTGTCAATGGTGACCCCTAGGCATCTCTACATGCTCCTCTCTAGGTCTAGGGCTCCAATACCTATCCATGTGTCATGAAATCCTATCTCCATGTCCCCTCCATGGTGACTCTTCTCTGGATGACTCCACTCGGGAGTTCTCTTCCATATGCTCCTCGCTATATCGAGGAGATGCATGAGCCTCAACGGATAGCTCCCTATCGTGTCTATCTAGTCGTCCTCCCAAGGACCCTCCACATATAGTGGCATTGACGTCCTGAAGCATCTGTAAAATCTGAGGTAGAATGGCCGCTATGACCTACTCTGGAGGTGGAAAGTCTAGATCTATGTGCAAGAACCCCTCATCTATTGAGGTTGAAAGTCTACATCTATGCCGCTACAACCAAGGCGAGAGTTAATTCAATATTGTAGGTTTTATTCTAGTTTTCTATGTTTACTAAAATATACAATTTTAAGACAAGTTGTTTTCTAGGTTTAGTATTGTGCTAAGTTTAATATTGTACTAGGTTTAATGTTCATGTCTCACATTTTCCTATGTTCCCAAGGGTCAAATATTTGAACCCACATCTCTGATACCAAGTGTAATGCCCACTAAAACTTCACCGCACGAAACTCAAGAACAACCTAGGATAAACTAGAAAATTATGGAATAATATTTTTTGAAGAACGTGCCTACAAAGAGGTTTCAAAAACAAGATTTGTCACATTATTGTTTCTAAGTCACTTCAATTTCATAGTAGAATTTTCTTCATTTTAATAAAATAACAAAACGCGCATTACATTTTAATGAATTTAATTAGACTAAGCATGGTTAATTTCTCCCTAAATGTTATTTTGATCAACTATTAAATTCGGTAAAGTTAGAACTTACATATTTTAATCTCAAGAGTAAAAAGGCCTATTTCAATAATGACTAAATTCATTCTAATCCCACAAGGTGTAATTCTATTTAAAAATTAACAAGGTGCTTAACATTAGCACATATGTTAAAGGAATAAACATACCCCTTCACAAAATATTACCCCTTAAAAAGTCAACCCATGTATTTTAGATTTAAAAAATCAAATTTAAATTCATATTCCCCTCACCCACTCCCCACCTACTTTTTGTAGGGACGAATCTCATCCCTTGGATGGATTCATTTAGGACCTTTAGAAGAGGGAAAGACAACTAACCCTAATGTTTTCTTAAGAAATCTTCTCCCTCTTTTCCTTTGGCTTATTTTCTCTCTTTTATTTTACAAGTTGTTGGAGGAGAAGGAGAAATCCATTAGAGGCCATTCCAAGATCTTGGAGACGTATACATGCCACATTTGTTTTCTTATTATGTTCATACCCTCACCTAGGGTTTTTAAATGTTTTTATTTAATTCATTTCAATAATATTTGCCCAAGTAGGCAAATGGGTTTGTCCCATTTTGTGATTTAGTTAAATTTGATCTTTGTTTAAATTTTGATAGGGTAAATATACATATATATGTGTATATACATTTATATACAAAAATATATATGCATTTATTTTGTGTTATTATATATATAATCACTATACAATCATTTATTAAAATAAAATAAAGGAAACTATTAAAAGAGATAACACATAACCCCTTGCTCACAATTGGAGGTGATACCCCATGGGGACCCCTATAAACAATACAAACACTCACAAAAAATAAAGTACATGTTTCCTTGGTGACCCTTGTTGAATTCATTTAGCATTCCAATGTGGTTGGTATCCAATCCCCCATTGTTTGTTGTGACATGTTTACCTACAAAACACATAACACCTCCTTCGGCCTCGTGGCCACATCAAAACATCCAAAATAAAATATACAATATAAATCCAAAATCATCTATATATGAATCAAAGCATCATCTATGAAAGTAACGATATCATTTACAATTTCTAACAACATCTCAATTCTACATTTCATCAATATCCATATGATCACAAGATTAGTTCAATTATTAAGGTCTACTCAAAATGAAAAGTATTGCGAGTCAAAAATATATATAACCATGTCAACATATTATCATCATCAATATAATTTATCTCTAATATTCCACATACATCATACTAAGAATCAAAATCAACAACAGTCACGTATCTCTAACAGCTAACATCAAGCTAAGTCAAAAAGCTACAATAATATCCATAAGTATAGTCGACAGTATCAAAAATCAATAATAAAAAGTGTCGATGGGAAGTGGGCACTACATCCCCTCCCCTTAGACTTGAATTTATCCTAGAAGTCACTTGAATGGGTGTGGAAACTAGACTCATAGCAATGTAGCATCCTCCTGTGAAGCCACAATCTCATCGTATATGTCCCACTGACTCAAACCTGGTCAATCTCTCTCGCTTCCAAAGGCCCGGGGGTCTACACTCTAAAATATGGATAGGATCTACTATCACCTTCCCCTATCCTACACCTGCAATGAGGTCCAATATAACACATGAGAAGGATCTATAATATATCTCCTAAGAAATGAAACATGAAGCACATCATGGACATGAGATAAACTAGGTGGCAAAGCTAGATGATAGCGGGACCGATGCGCTCCAAGATCTCAAAAGGACCCACAAAACTAGGAGTAAGCTTATAACCTTTTCCGTAACGGATAGGTCTCTTATGTGGTCTGACACGAAGAAACACCTTCATGCCCACCTCATAACTACGATCTATCCTATGTTGATCTGCATACTTCTTCAGCCTCCCTGCCTCCTACAATCTCTACCTGATCATAACAACCTATTGATCCATGTCCTGTAGTAAAGTTTGGCCCTAGAGAAACCCTGTCCTCTAACCTATCCCAACTAAGAGGTGTCCTATACTCTCTGCCATAGAGTGGGTGAAAAAGAGCCATGCCTATCAAACTCTAGAAGTTATTATTGTAGGAAAACTCCACCAAATACAAATACTCCTCCCGTCTCGACTAATGATGCATAACATACATCCTAAGCATGTCCTCCAATATCTAATTCACCCGCTTAGTATGTCCATCTATCTTAAGGTGATATGCTGTGCTGAAATTGATCTTCTTCCCGAGGGCATACTGCATGGTAGTCTAAAAGTGGGAAGTATACAAAGGGTCACAGTCACAAATGATCTTCCACAAAATCCCATGCAATCTAATGATCTCATCTAGATATACTCATGCCACTACACTAGTTGTGTTGGTGGTATTCACCAAAGAAAAATGAGCTACTTTCGTCAATTCATCCACCGTGACCATGATAGCATCGTGGTGGTATCTCAACGTCAGTAACCCAAATATGAAGTCCATGGAAATGGTGTCCCATTTCCACTTCGGTATAGCATGAGGAAAGAGAAGGCCAGCTGGATGCTGATGCTCAGCCTTCACCTTCTGACACTCTAAACAATGTCACACAAACTAAGCCACATGTCTTTTAAGTCCCCTCCAATGGTACAACTGTCTCAAGGTGGTGTGCATCTTCTTCACCCCAAGATGGGATGAATAAGGTGCATGATGAGCCTTTGTCAAAATGTCCTGCCTCAAGCCTCCATCTCTAAGAAAATATATCCAACCTCTGTGCCTAAGAAGGTCATTTACCTCTAATGAAAACACATTAAAAATCCCCTCAAGGGGTCTCTGAGACTCAATCTCTGTACTCTGGATGTAAGGTATAAGTTTTCGTGAGGAAGTTGCTGTAAAATCCTACTCCACAAATCTATACCCACTGAAGTGGCCATCACCGCATGTCTCCATCTACTCAAGGCATCTAAACTACATTCTCCTTCCATTTCACATGCTCTATTTCCATGTCGTACTCACAAAGAAACTCCATCCAATGCCACTAACGAGCGTTGAGATTGGGCTACATGAAGAGGTGGTGAAGACTCAAGTGATTAGTCTTAAGTGTAAATCTCCGGCCAAGAAGGAAGTGTCTCCATCGAACCAAGGCATGCACAACTGTTGTAAGCTCAAGATCATGAGTTAGATAATTTAGCTCATAATATTTGAGTTTGTGAGACTCAAATGCAACTACTCTTCCCTCCTGCATCAACACACCTCCAAGTCCTGCCAAAGAAGCATCTGTGCAAACAAAGAACTCACCCTAAGGATCTGGCACTGCAAGAATAGGCATTGTTGTGAGACATTCCTTCTAGTGTCCTGAAGGCCTACTCACATTTTTCTGACCATAAAAACTTCTTCCCTTTCTACTAAGGGAAGTGATAAGGTGCCCAACCCGAGAGAAGTCTTGTATAAATATCCTATAGTATCTTGCCAAGCCCATGAAGCTGCATGCACCTCAGTCATACTAGTGGGTGTTGGCCAATCCATAATAGCTTGAATCTTGGAAGGATTGACTGCGATACCTTCCCTAGAAATGATGTGGCCCAAATACTACACCTTTATCTAAAAGAATGCACACTTCTCCAAGTTCTCGTAGAGATGCTGCTCACGAAGGCACTCAAGATCATGGCGAAGGTGATCCTCATGCTCCTCACGTGTACATGAGTAAATCAGAATGTCATCAAGGAAAATGAGCACCAAGTGATCCAATAAGGTCCTGAACACCCCATTCATCAAGCTCATGAACACTACGGGGAATATCTTGTACGAAAAAAGCGGTCTTATGGATATCTACCTCCGTGATCCTCAGATGATGATAACCTGACTTAAGATCTATCTTAGAGAAAATGGTTGCCCCTTCATCTAATCAAATAAATCATCAATGCGCAATAGATGGTAATGATTCTTGATCGTTACTTTTTTTAGCTAGTGGTAATAAATACACAACCACAGGGATCTATCCTTCTTCTTTACAAAAATCACCGATACACCCCAAAGGGATACACTAGGATGGATTAGGCATTTCTCTAGAAGGTCCTCAAGCTGCAAATTGAGCTCACATAGCTTAGGGTTAGTCATCTGATAAGGTTCTCGTGAGATAGGCTCTACTCTCGAATCAAATTATATGTGAAAATATATCTCATGTAGGGGAGGTAACCCCAGTAGCTCCCCTAGAAAGACATTAGAAAAATCTATCAAGATGGGATGGTCATCAAGGGATGGCCCACTAGACTCATCCTTCGATCTGTCACTAACCATAACAACATACATCTGGCAACCTCATTGCATACATTGTTTAAGCTACATAGTAGAGATGGTGTGAATGGAAATGAGCCTCCTAACTCTTGTTATCACTAACTCAACTCCTAGATCATTTATACATGATATAGTCTTATGGTAACAATCCAATTTGGCTTTGTGTGCAGACAACTAGTCCATGCCCAAGATGACTCCATACGAACCCAACGGAAGGATACAAAGATCTGAGGTAGTGGTGAAGGGTCCCAAATCATCTACACACTCTTTAACTAAGGAGTCTATAGAAATTTTGGCTCCAGAAGCCATTTCAACATCCCAACTAAGACCCTGCCTAATTACCACCAACCTACAATGCTCTACTAAGGATGGTGCAATAAAAGAATCGAGATGAACCAAAATCAAACAAAATGGAGGTAGGAATACCACCAATGCTACCTATTGTCTCTATCATAGTACTCTGGTGCTTAGCCTGATGGTTCTCGAGAGCTGCATAGATCTGATGGTTGCACCCATGTCACCAATAGTAGGCTCTAAAATTTGTGTCTTACCCTTGTTACTAGGGTTATGTGGGAAATCTCTCCAATGATGTCCAACAATGCCACAACCATAACAGTTTCCTGGTCCTCTCCAGTGACATGCAAAGGCTGCCAGCACTCTAAAGTTACTGTGCGGTAGATCTTACGATGATCTCGGCATGGACTACTATGGTCTTTCTTTGATGAGCTCCTACCGATTGAGCTCTCAATGCACACCCTGTTTCCTAATGGGACCCCTACGAGGAGGCCCCATACTCCTTCCTCTCTATGCATCGAACCTCTGGGTAGGTCTAAATTATGGATGAGTCTATTCTTCGCTAGTACTATTGTTGAGATGGCAGTTGTGGTGGCTTGAATGATGAGTATGCATAACCATGTCCACCATGAGGAGGAGGAGCTGACCCCCGACTTGCTATCCTGTATCTACTTGGATGTAGCTCCAAACTCTATCCCTCTCTCTGCTATGCATCTTTCCTCATGTCTCCTCTGTAATATAGGCACTCTCCATGGCCTCTATTAAGGTTTGTGGGTAGTGAATGCGCACCACACCACCCAAATCTAAATTCAGGCCCCTGATGAACCTTTGAATCTATACCTACTCATCTTTTATATAGTCGACATACTAGAGTAGGTCTAGAAATTGACTCTCATACTCAACTACAATCATCGATGCCTCGACATGAAGGAGGTTGTGGAACTCATCTATTCATTCTTTGAAATAACCCTCCAAGATAATTACTTCTCTCCTCCTCAAATTTCTCCCAAGTAACTATCTCTAATCAACATGGATTGTTTTGATACTTGGTCCTCCACTAAACACTGCTCCATCCCTCAGAAGATGTATCGCAACATGAAATTTCATGTTGCTAGTACAAGGGTAGAGCTTGAAGCATCTGCTTAATCTCACCAACCAGGCCTCTACCTGAAACCCACCTGTATCTCCAAAATAGTGAGATGGTCAAAGCTTCAGGATATCCCTGATATGGTCTACAGCTATCAACTGGAAACCCCTAGGCCTCTCTGCATGCTCCTCTCTAGGTCTAGGGATCCAAGACCTATCCATGTGTTCTGAAATTTTGTCTCCCTATCCCCTCTATGGAGACTCTACTCTGGTTGAATCCATGCGGGAGTTCTCTTCCCTATGCTCCTTTCCATGTTGAGGATATGCACAAGCCTCAATGGATGGCTCCCTATCATGTTTGGTTGGTCGTCCTCCCAAGGACCCTCCGCGTATAATGACAATGACGTCCTGAAAAGTCTATATAATCTAAGGTAGAATGGATGCTACGCCTACTCTAGAGGTGGAAAGTCTAGATCTGTGTGTAAGAAACCTTTTTTGGTTCGTGCCTCCTGCATGCATGCATAAAGGCGAGAGTTAGTTCATCATTCTAGGTTTTATTCCAGTTTTCTATGTTTACTGAAATATAATTTCAGACAAGTTGTTTTCTAGGTTTAGTAATGTGCTAAGTTTAATATTGTACTAGTTTTAATGTTCGTGTCTCACATTTTCCTTTGTGCCCAAGGGTACAAGCTTTGAACCCATAGCTCTGATACCAAGTGTAAAGCTCGTTAAAACTGCTCGCACGAAACTCAAGAACAACCTAGGATAAACTAGAAAATTATGGAATAATTTTTATGAAGAACGTGCCCACAAAGAGGTTTTGAAAAACAACAATTGTCACATTATTGTTTCTAAGTCACTTAAATTTAATAATATAATTTTCTTCATTTTAACTAGACTAAGCATGGTTAATTTCTCCCTAAATGTTATTTTGATCAACCATTAAATTCCACTATAGTTGGAACTTACATATTTTAATCTCAAGAGTAAAAAGGCCTATTTCAATAATGACTAAAGTCATTCTAAACCCACAAGGTGTAATTCTATTAAAAATAATTAACAAGGTCCTTAACATTAGCACATAGGTTAAAGGAATAAACATACCCCTTCACAAAAAGTGACCCCTTAAAAAGTCAACCCATGTATTTTAGATTTAAAAATCAAATTTAAATTCATATTCCCCTCACCCACTCCCAACCTACTTTTTGTAGGGATGAATCTCATCCCTTGGATGGATTCATTTAGGACCTTTAGATGAGGGGAAAGACAACTAGCCCTAATGTTTGCTTAAGAAAGTTTCTCTCTCTTTTCCTTTGACTTATTTTCTATCTTTTGTTTTGCAGGTTGTTGGAGGAGAAGGAGGAAGCCATTATAGGCCATTCCATGATCTTGGAGAGGCATACATGCCACATTTGTTTTCTTATTTGGTTCATACCCTCACCTAGGGTTTTTAAATGTTTTTATTTAATTCATTTCAATTATATTTGGCCAAGTAGGCAAATGGGTTTGTCCCATTTTGTGATTTGCATAAATTTGATCTTTCTTTACATTTTGATAGGGTAAATATACATATTTCTGTGTGTGTGTGTGTGTACATATTTATATATATATATATATATATATATTATATATTATATATATATATATATATATATATATATATATATATATATATATATATATATATTAATTTAATTTTAATGGTTAAAAAAACCAATATCAATATATATATATATATATATATAACAAATTTAAAAAGAAATACCCTCGGTCGTGGTCACAATGTATAGGTGAAAGATGTGTAGTGCGCAGTGAGCAAGAGCAAATTGGGAAGGAGGGGGAGGGGCGGAATTATTTGTTAAAATCCCATAGTTTGGTTATTGGGGGATGGTCCCCCCAAACCCTTACCTTTATACCTACTAAGCCGCAACCTTTATGGCTTAAAAACTTCGAGTCCATTCTTTATTTGAATACTTATTGATTATTTGGTATATATATATATATATATATATCATCATTATTATTATATTTAATAATAATAATAGTAGTGTATATAGTAATATTAATATTATTATTGTTAATAATTATATTTAAATGATAGTAATATTGTCAATGGGAATAATAGCTACGTTATTATTTAATCTAGATTTTGCACTTGATATTTCTTTGTAAAATTTGATAGTATTAGGATAAGAGACATAAAGAAATATCAACCCAAAATATTACTTGTTGTTGTATTGATTCACTTTAGGTTATAAGAAATTTTATAATAACTAGATAATGGATGTACACATTCCCATGAGGCAAGGGCCTAAATTTCAAAAAGAGTAATTTCTTTTCTCCATTAGAGTTAGGAAATTAGCCTATTTTGTTGAACATGTAAATGACAATTACAATTTGAATTATTCCCATCTAACATACATTGTTTTGCTTTCTTTCACAATGCCAGTAAATGAACAAACTAGGCTAATGTTTCCTTTACATGCTTTCAAGTATTAAAGTAAACTTTACTATTTATTGACTTTTAAAAACATACAAGTTTACAAACATTCTCACAACCAAACTTTACAAGATTTCCCTTAAGTTTTTTTATTAAAATTGAAAATCTACTAACTTTCCAATGAGATCTACACAATTTTGTGGGAAATAAATCAACTATGATGAAATAAGATATTTCCCTTTATAACTTCCTTTCTATTTCAAAAAACTAGCTTTACAAACACAAATCTTTCTTTCCCCATTTTTTTACCTACAATACAACTTTAATGTCCAATAATGATTACAACTCTTCTTCAAAAGATTAATACAATATCTTTCATTTAAAGTGGGAAAACTTACAAGAATGAAAGCTAAAAGGAATACAATATTATAAGTCTTCCACCCTAAGTGGGAATAAGAAGGAGGTTTTCTCACAAGTAAATATTTCTTGAGGACACCAACAATGCTCCATGTTTCACATCACCAACAAGAAAACTCCATTATGCTTCATTTGATCACACCAAAAAGGGGGAGAGGCAACACTCTCCACCCAACCAAGAATTCCAATGAGGAGAAAAAGCCATCCTCCTCATTGGCCCCAAAGCCCCAATCACATTGTAATAAAAAAATTGATTAAACACATGACAAAAAAACAAGCTTCCACATCACAATCTAATATTTTACAACCATACCAAACACACAAAAAAATAACTACAATCACAAGAAGGAAAACAACAAAATACACAAGGCTTCAACATACAAAAGCCAAAGGAGTAGGATCTATGGGGAGGTCACTTATGCATCCCAATGGGAAATGGGTGCCCACCTTAAAACCCTCTAGTAAACATCTCAAAACCCCTACACACTCTTATGCCTCCCTCAAGAACCTCTTATGCCTCCCACATTCTCTTATGGCTCCCTCATAAAAATATACCAAGTAAGAAATACAAGCAATCTCTTGTCAAGGGTGGGGCACCCAACCCAACTCCCTCCAAAACATGAAATGAACTCTTATGCCTCCCCACATGTAAGATCCCCATAGTCCCCTCCTACACCACACTTAGGCAATCTACCCAAGCACCCAACAAGCATACCAAAACACTCAAAAACATGCACATATACACAATATAAAAGAAAATATTTTACAAGAGTGTAGCTCCTACCTTTCCATGGTAGAGCTTGATCCAAGAGTCCCACACCAAGCTTCTTTAAGCCCAAAAATCATCAAGAAGCTCCAAAAATCCACAAGCACTCCAAAATCCTATAACTCCAAAAATGCAAGAGCACAAAGAAATGAAGTAACCCCCAAACAAGAAAAATAACTTTAATAAATAGAAAAAGGAGAGAGGAGGGTGAGGTGGCTCCATGTAGGATGCCACATCACTCATCCTCAACTCCACCTCACAAGTCAAACCTCAACCCCAATGCACCATAAATTTGTGGGTGAGAGGAATGACAATTTACTTACACACACAATCCAAGCCCATACCCCCTAAGGACAAACTTTAATTACATGAAAGAAAGTGCAATAAAATTTCACCTTTTGTCTTCCCAAAACACATAATGGGGTCTATTTTTTACCCCCAACCCATAGGTAGGTTTGATATAGCAATTTAAGAGGTGTGGGACAAGTTTGACTTGTCCCACAAGCCTCCAAAATTAGCCCTTAAGGCTAACTTTGAATTTCCATGAAGGGGTAGAGTGTACAACACTTAAGATCACAAGCACTCAACTTACAAAACATAACCCAAGAGCCATCTAATATAATAAATGAAATACTTTTGACCCATGCACAATTAATTTAGAAAAAGATTAATTTACTAATCTAGACATAAATCAAACAATCAATAAGAGGAGAATACATCAATATACAATCACATATTAAAATCAAATAGGGGAAACTAATAAAACAGATAACATACAACCCCTTGGTCACAATTGGAGGTGATACCCCCCACGGGTAGCCCCTAGCAACAATACAAACACTCACACCAAATAAACTACATGTTGCCATGGTGAACCTTTTTTAATTCATTTATCATTCCAATGTGGTTGGTCTCCAATCCCCCAGTTGTTTGTTGTGACATGTTTACCTACAAAACACATAACACCTTCTTCGACCTCGTGGCCGCATTAAAACATCCAAAATAATAAATACAATATAAATCCAAAATCATCTATATATGAATCAAAGCATTATCGAGGCAAGTAACGATATCATTTATAATTTCTAACATCTCGATTCTACATTTCATCAATATCCATATGATCACAAGATTAGTTCAATTGTTAAGGTCTACTCAAAATGACAAAAGTATCGCGAGTCAGAAATATATATAACCATGTCAACGGCTTAATTTGTCTCTAATAATCCACATACATCATACTAAGAATCAAAATCAACAACAGTCCAAGTATCTCTAACATCTAACATCATGCTAAGTCAAAAAGCTACAATAATATCCATAAGTATAGTCAACAGTATCGAAATCAATAATAAAAAGTGTCAAAGGGAAGTGGGCACTACAAACCTGTCTAACATCACTATCTGATGCATCATAATAAAGTGTAGCATCATAATGTCAATAATTCAAATATCAGTAAAATCTATCATCTACCAATCAATGTATCAAAATCAAAATGTTTAAACATCAGTCCAATAGTATCAATATCAAGATAAAACAATGTCGAAGAGGATTGGGCACTACACCTACCTTATACATCAAGATAAATGAGAAAAGTAAAATTTTAATTGTTTTTTAATATGTGGATTATTTAATCATTACTTAAAATCGATCTACATCTTCATTCAAATTAGATACGAAGAAATAATTTGAGATGACAAATCTAGGACTCATGCAATATTATTTGGGCATTGAAGTTCAACAATAAGAAGTTGGAGTTTTTATTTCATAAGAAAGGTATACTTATGATATTTTGAAGAGATTAAACATGTTGAGTTGCAAACCAGCGCCAACACATGTTGCAGTAGGTTTAAAGTTAAGAAAATATGACAGTGGATCATTTGTATATTCAATATTATTCAAAAGGCTAGTTTTAAGTCTCATATATTTAATGGCCACAAGGCCTGATATTATGTATGGTGTGAGCCTCATCTCAAGGTTCATAGAATCTCCAAAAGATTCACATTGGAAAGATGGAAAAAGGATTTTGAGGTATGTTTGTGGAAATAAAATTCATGGAATTTTTTATTCAACATTAGATGAGTTCAAACTCATAGGTTATAAAGATAACGACAATGTCGGAAGTATAGATGACAGAAAAATCATATCCGGATATGATTTTCTCTTTGGAGCAGGAGTGGTTTCGTGGGCATCAAAGAAGCAACCTATAGTCACACTATCTTCAACAAATGTAGAGTATGTAGCAGCAACATGAACAACATGTTAGGTTATTTGGATGAGAAGAGTGTTAAAATATTGAGGAAGAATGAAGAGGATGTGATATGACAACAATTTAGCAATAAAATTTTCTAAAAATCATGCTTTTCACAAGAGGAGAAAGCACATAGACTTGAGGTATCACTTTATCAAGGATTTGGTTAACACCAAGGAAATTTGTCTTGAATTTCTAGATCCAAATATTAGTTTGCTAAAGTTTTTACAAAAGATTTGAGAAATGATTTTTTGAGCTACTTCTAAAAGGTTAGGATTTTTATCAATATGTCGAGATCAAAGTGCACTCTCACCTCTAAAAATACAAATTTGAGGTGAGTAAATTGGGGTATATAATTTCTCCCATGATTTATTGTTAATTTTGGAAAAGAAAAGAAAAGTAAATCTTTTCATATGTTGTAGAATTTTTCAATAGATTTTCAAATAATTTTAGGAAAAGCTAATAAAGCAAATAAAAAAACTTTGTATTTAAATAAAGCATGTGTTATTTTTAGTTTATGTTCAATTTTTAAAGTTGAGCACTTTTATTTTAGAATAAACTATCTACATTTATCATATTGTAAGTTTTTACACACAATTCAATTAAGTTTGAAGCTCGACATGAGTGTAAAATATATGCACACAAGTGCTGATTTAGGTTTCAAATACTCTATTTATTTGCAATATTCCTTTTTTCTAAAAATAGATATTTTATTTGCCTAATTTCTACAACATGTAGTGCATTTATTCAATTGAACATAAAGTCTAAAATCCCATCATTATCATACCCCATATTAAATTTACGTAAGATGATGTCTTTGATCACATTTTTATCCCTTTTTAGTAGATTACGTATGAGTTTCCAAGTGTTTTCAAAATTAGGACCAATCTTTGAGTGAAAATAATCTTGTGGTTGCATTGAAATATTGATCTTCCCAAAGTTAATCATTCACATTCTTCTTCTTTTCCTCTCACTCTTGTTTAGGTAGAGCCAAAAATAATGTGGGAGAAAGCCATATTAGTCAATTTCCTCATTCCCCGTGGAAAAGGTTTGGTTAGGTGATTTCAACCTTCAAACTTTTAAAATTCAAATCAAGAGTTCTATCTTTCTCATTGCCCACTCATTCACTTTCAACCTTGTTTGGGGTGTTAAATTAGGAACCAACAAGGAGATGACAAAGATATTTTTAATAGTAAAATATTTATAAAACATACCTTAAACTTTAAGTTTCATTAGATGGTGTATTTAAAAGATAGGTCATCTATAAACTTCTATGCAATTATATAAATCAACAAAAACATAAACATAATGATCTTACAACACATTCACTGAAATTTCCTAATTCAAATTACATCAAATCATGAGTAATGCTCATTTGAATCAGTCACACATATGAATGTCAATGTAGAGTTTCCAAACCAATTGTCTAAGGGATAAGGGCCAAAATTTGCTAGTGGCTAAGAGTGATTTCATAGTTTTTTCTTGTCACATGTATTTGCAAGAGGTCTTAGGTCACTCTATATGCCAATACATCCTCAATCACATAATTTGTGAATGGAAAAATGTTTAATTTGATAACCATTCAAACATCAATTTAAGGGAAAATTGAATGCGGTGTGACAAATATATAAGTGCATTAGAACATTTTGAGAGAAAATCAAACATACAATGTCATTGTTCTACATAAGTCATATTGAAGATATAAGAAAACAATATTCTAATTCTAAAGCATACGCATAGTAAAATCTAAAATCAATCATTTAGATTCACCCTATCCTCTAATAGTTGTTGGACTAGACACATTGAAAGAAATGAGGAGTTGAAATATTCACATACATTTGAATTCTGACTTGTGTTGAATGATGCTTATGATTTTTTTATCAAAACATGAATAGCCGACATTGATGAAAGGATAAAATAAACTCCCATAAACATCCTCAATTTTTATTAAATTTTCCAAGGAGTAAGGATAAATTAAGGTTTTAAAGGAAATCATATTTCTAATAATTTATGAAAAAAATAGAGAAAATAAATTTTTTACATATTGAAAATGGAATAAAACATATATGCATAGTTAAATTCATCTATGAACAAACATTTATTTAAATATAAGGTTTTCTAATTGTACATAGTTTTACTTGTTAATTATTCTAAATCAATCTGATTTTGAGTGTTCTCTATAGTTAATATTAGACACTTGTGTCCCTTATTTCCTATAATCCCATTTAATTCATTTCTTATTTAAATAAAACTTAATTGGAATATTAAGTGTGGATTTTTTTAATGTAAAATCATTTGATTCATTGCTTTGTATTTGTTTTTATTTAAATGCATATAGATTGTTGGTGGAATATTGCCCCTTATTTCCGATAATGTCATTTAATTCATTTCTTATTTAGATATAAAGACCTGATTAGAATATTGAGTGTGGATATTTTAATGTAAAATCATTTGATTCATTTATTTGTATTTGTTTAGATTTAATTGCATATAGATTGTTATTAGTCACATGTGTTTGTTAGTGCAAAGTGCCTTATAGAATTTTATTTGACATATAAATATTGTGGAAAATTATATTTATAGGAGCTAAATTAAAATAGAGGTAAAAGATCATCATCGCGTAAATAAGAATTAGATCCCACAAACTTAGATGTTAAACAAGAAGATAGAAAACACTTAAGAATACATGGGTAGTCGAAATGGGGGAGTATTTCATTCTTGAATGTCTAAAGTACACACATCATAATCAAGTATGAGGAAACTTTAAGAATTGGTTTCATGATGGAATTATTAGATTGGAGGAAATGTTAATTCAAATTAGTAAAAGGAGGAGTAGCCTTCTAAAAGATACCACTAAACTTCGAAGTCTTTATACAATTGATATTTTTAGTAGTCCCATGCATGGACAATTCTTCTTATGGATATAATTAATATCATTTCATTTCATTCCAGAATAACAAATTTACAAATACCAATTTTTTTAATACCCTCTTCATTTACAATAAAATCAATATTTATAATGTCATTCTCATTCACTCTAAAGTCTATTCAACTCCATATTTAAATAAAACTTTCCAAATACATAAAAATAGCATGGGAATGAATAAACTAAGACTGTCAAACCTTTGCGTTATTTATTTAGGCGGAGGAGAACATTTCCCGTGCTCTTACTACTGAACAACGAATCAAATGCTTCTTTAAAGTTGTCTATGCCAAGTTTCACATCCTCTTTGCGTTTGATTTTCTTCTCTCTCATATATCCTCCCATCTCCTTTAAAAATTCATCGTATTTATCAAACATAAATCCTTCCTTTCGATGCATGTATTTATCAAACAAAAATGCTTCCATCTTGGCGGATTTCTCCACCAAGTTGAACAGGTTTCTCACCCCATTTTTTCCTTCCATTTTTCCTGTCATGCCACACCAATATAATTTCATTACTATTATTATTACTTCTGCTTGCATAACTGAAAATCAATTCTTTCACAACCCTTAAATCATAATTAATCGTGCCTTATTATATTGACAAGTCATTCCACAGATGGCAATCCTGGCATGATCCTTGATGAGGTTCAAAACGCTCTCTAACATTGTCGACACTCCAAAGTTGTCAAAGTAAATGTCTATTCCTTTTGGAAAGCAGCTGCAACAACCTCAATATGAAATTAACACGACTCGGTAATCACCAAGATAATATATAAATAGGAATGTGATCATCAATAGTACCTTTTGAGCGGTTCATCATAATTATCACCGACATTGTGGTTGAAGGCATCATCAAATTTGAAATAATTTTTCAACAAGTTCTTCTGTTAATCCAGAAATAATCTATAAGTGAGTCCAACTCACATAATTAGTTAGTAAGTAATTATTTGTTTATTTTGATAAAAGGTAAAAGGAGGGTTTTGACATGGTCCCTTGCTTGTTATAGAGATGGTCTAGAAATCAAATAAAGCTTTGAGAATTACAAGAGGCTAGAATCTAAAACACTAAGAACGATCATTCTGGGAACAGTCTAGAACCAGGAGAAAAGCAGTAAAAAACCTAGAATAGATCAACATGAAACCAAAGCTGAAAAAACTAGAAATCTAAAATTTCAAACTGGGTCTCGGACTCCTAATCGCAAACAAATGGTGCTTAAAATTTTCTTTGTAACTTTTCTCCATCCCTTAGTAAGTTATTATTATTAAGAGTTATATATGGAAAATAATGGATGACCTGTTTCTCTCTATCAACGCTGCCAACAACATGGCATCCTCTCATTTTAGCTAATTGGCCGACTATAAGACCAACTCCACTCATTGCAGCGGAAACAAACACTTTCTTCCCTCGTGTAAGGTCTGGGCCGATTAACTCCAACCCAACCCATGCCGTCATTCCAGGCATTCCTGCATATAAATATCATTTCATAATCGATAATAAAAATAGAGTAAAAGTTGGTCTACTGGTTTGTAATTTAAAGTTAAAAGAAAGATTTTGTAAATGACGCTGTCTATTCATCTACCAAAATATAAATCATAAAAGTTATAAATAAAAAAATAAAGAATAAAAAGGGATGAGGACCGGATCGAGCCTCTTAAAAATTGAATGTTATTGTATACCCAAGAGTCGCAAATAATCGGAAGATTGGACCACAGCGGTGTCAACCAAATAATCGGAAGATTGGACCCCAGCGGTGTCAACTTTAATTTTTCTCAATGCAGATGCCGCTACAATACTGTACTCTGATACTCCGTAGTGACCAGTCACCATATCGCCCTTTTAAACTCGGCATTGGCCGACTTCACCACTTTTCCCACCATAAAACATGGGGTCGTCTGTACACTCCCACAATAATAAGATCATTGAAAAATAAAAAAATGGTGCGCACCTTTCCTGCATATATTCTCTTACTCTTAAAATGATTGATTAGAAGAGATTTAAAACAAAGAAGAAGGTACACGGAAAAGAAAAACCTCGTTCCTTTTGAGGTTGTCGATATAGAGACCATCTTTGGCTTCATCTCTGAAAAACCCTCGGACATACGGATCCACCGACACCCAGTGGTTACACACAGCAACATCACCAGCTTTCAATTTGGTTTCATGGATTTTGATGTGCTCTTTTCCAGACTTCAATGTCGGCTGCATGGTTGGAGTTTCCTTTAGAGAATGAGAATTCTGGATGCTGGATTCAAACTACGAGACACTCTCACTCTCTTGCTCGCTTATATCCTCAAATATTAACGTTGATTTAAAACTAATTTTTAATAGCTCTGCCACAATTGCTGGAGGCATTAAATAGAACATTCAATTTGTCATTATCGTCACATGTATAGCAATAAAGAGATAATGAATTAAATATTGATCTACCTATGGTAATATCCATAATATCTATTGTTAGGACATTTATTAAATAGAAAATTCAATTTGTTTAGTTAGCAATTGTACTCTTAAGGTACAATGTCACATGGATAGTAATGAAGAGGAAATGAATTAAAATGTAAGTTTTAAAAAAATGTTTACATCAATATCAAGAATTTAGATAAATTGAGTTTTCTATTTAACTAGTATCCACTCATATTTAATTCATAGATCAATTATGAGTTCTCTATTTAAAAAGTGTCAACAACCAGTATTAAATATGAGCAGGTGAATATTTAATTCAATTCTTCTTCATTGATATATTGGTAGATTAATATTTAATTCATTTCATTTTCATTATTATTTATGTGACCATTACACCTTCGAGTACAATTGCTAGCTAGATAAATTGAATTTTCTATTAAGAAGTGGCAACCACCAATATTAAATATTAGTAGATCAATATTTAATTCATTTCCTCTTAACATTACTATCCATGTGACTATTGCACCTTGTTAGCTAGATAAATTGAATTTTTTTATTCAAGAAAGATCAAGTACCAAGATTTAGCATGTAGATCAATCTTAATAAAATTATTTTAAAATGTTTGTACATTAAAAGCAAAGGTGCCATTACTAGTTCACAGAAATTGAGTTTTCTAAACTAGTAATGACACACTAATTGATTTCGTGTCTTGCGAAATAGGTGCCTGGTTTGACAAAGAAGAAGAGAAAGGATATTTTAATTACCACAATCGTTGGTATATTGCAGCATTTTCTTTTACCAAGATGTTTATTTTGATAATATACGCCTACATTTTGCTGAAAATATCATACCTCTTATCTCAATCAATTTTTATTTAAAAAACAAGGTATATGAAGATTTCGTTGGAAGAACTAAAAACACTTATATTTTGAATATGCAAGTGTCATTACAAACATACATATTCCTAATTAATTAAGCTTAAGAAAATAATCACATTAAAGACAATGAAAATAAGAAATATTTTAGAAAAAAAAAAAAACATGGTTTATAAAGAATAATATACAACACATATAATAAGGTCACAAGAAATTCAATAACTGTAAATATTGTTATTAATATATAGGTCACATGCATTGGAACTCATAGAGATAATATTACAGTTTTTGAAAATGATCACTAAGATAACACATTTTCATTTAAATGTTCTTATAATTACATAGTTTATTAGATTCTTTTTGGGGTAAAAGTTCAAGAGAGGCTTCATTATCTCATTCAATGACATAATTTCTTACACTATACTCGACGTGACTACTGCATTGTTTCTTTCACACCATATAGATATTATGAAGTTGTCGTAATTAATCAACTTGGGCCATTTTAGAACCATAAATAAAATAGAGGATAATTTTTAAGAATGAAATTGATAATATATTGATTCATTTGCTTCCTTCCTTGACTGCACGGATTAAATTTGAGGTCCACCTATACCCATTTTTATGTATCCCACAATCATTGCCACTCACGAGACCACATAACTTCTAGGCATTTTGTCCAACATTAGTTGCAGTCGGATAAATAACATGAATGCTTTGTGAGTCAAGTTGGACACTGTCAACACACGATCGCAAGGATACGACACGTTTTACATTGGCTACAATTTACACAACATTCTTTTGTCCCACAGGAAACATAACATTTTGCACTGACATGAAATTCAAATCGAAAAACATAGAGGTATAAGACATTTTTTAAAGCACCTTGCTACAAAAGAATGCCGATGGTCCCACGTAGTCCATCCTATATGTCAAACAACTTTTAGGTGATGGTAATTTCAAGATATTGCCCTTCAAATATGTAATGCCCACTTCCCTACGACACTTAGTTGATTACCATTTTGAGTTATGCAGACTTTGGATATGGACATGATTTATACTTTTGTTGATTAGCATGATGTTTTGTGACTAGATGCATTTGGATTATGATTGGATTTTGTTTTCAGTATGATCTACACTGACTCATGGACAGACTATTGGATTCCGATATTATTTTTATATGGATATATTGCATGTGTTCTAACATTGAATTTCTTCGCCATGTTGAATAGAATGTAGTTGTTGAATTTACATTACTATAATTTTGGATAATGATGAAATGCATAATTAAGTTGTGATTTAGACCTAGAAATAATGATTTGCTTGAATTACGTATAGATGTTAATAAATTTCATGCATATGGTTATTTTGGATATTTTGACATGGCCGCAAAGCCGAAGAGGGTATTTTGCATTTTTGCAGGAAACACAGCATGATCACAACCATGAGGGGGATTGGGGACCAAACACAACAGGATGTCAGGTGGTTACAACATTTGGTCGTCAAGGCAACTAGTAAATTTGTATTGTGTTACCCTTATTCTTTTATGTGTTAAGAAAATTTCCATGAGGGGGAAATTTTCTAATGTGACCAAGGGGGTAAGAATTTTGATTACTTGTTTAACTTACTTTAGTAGGTGATTTTATTTGTGATGTTTCTTTTTTTAAATTACTTTTCTAAGTGTGTTTAGATTAATGTAATATCTTGTTTTAATTTTTAAGTTTTAGAGGGAAGTCAAGTGGGTGTAATAAATTTTGATGGTTGGCTCCTTGAGCCTTGTGTTTCCTCATGTATTGAATGCTTGGTTTTGAGTGTCACCACTCCATGTTCTTTTCAATCTCGAATTTGAGATTGAGGGCAATTTTGGGCAACTTGTGGGACAAGTTAAACTTGTCCCACACTTCCCAAAACCCCTTACCAACCATATCTATGGGTTGGGAATCCAAAAAGGGGATTATTTATTGTTTTGGGAAGGGAAATATGACTTTGGAGTGCACTTTTCTTCATTTTGCATTTATTTGTGCCTTAAGACACATGGGAAGGGATGGATGTGGAAGAGAGTTGTCATTCAATCCAACCACCCATTTATGGTGTTTTGGGATTTGAGTTGACTAAAGGGAGGTGGTCTTGAGGATGTGTGATGTGGCATCCTACAAGGAGCCACATCACCCTCACTCTTCCTCTTGTCTATTTATTGAAACTTCCTCTCTTGTGGAGGGGGTTGGAGTTTTGTTTTTGTGTTGTTGAAGAGTTCTCTTTTGTTATTTTTGGGAGAGAAAAGAATTGGGAGAAAGAGAAAAAGAGAGTGCTTGGACTTGCATGCTTGGATTGATTTGGGAAGGAACTTGGAAAAATTTCTTGGTTTAGGCTTCTCCAATGGAGAGGTAGGAAACCCTCTCCTTTGTTTTGCTTTCATATTATTGTTGCTTCTATGCTAAAATTGTGAAAAATGCATGTTTACTTTGGTGTATTGTGAAAATTGGATAGAATGCTTATTGTGTAGTATAGGAGAGGTCTATGGGAATACTCATGAGGGAGGCAAAAGAGTAGATTAGGATATTGTGGAGGGAGTTTGAGAGGGATGCCCATCTTGGGTAAGAATGTTTACATTGTACCTTATCTTTGAGGGAGCCATAAGAGAAGGGAGGCATAAGAGTATGGGAGGAAAAAGGGGTACTTGAGGGAGGCATAAGAGTCATAGGGGCTTGTGTTTTATTGTGGAGGGTTTTGGATGGGCATCTCATCTCAATTGGGAGGCATAAGGAAAACATTCCCATAGTTCCTTCTCTTGTTGGCTTGGATGAAAGCCTTGTTGTGCAAGTATTGTGTTATTTGTGTTTCCTTGTTGTTTCCTCTTTTTACCTTGAATGTTGTGAAGAAAATTGTATTGTGGAAGCAAGTATTGTTGCCTTGAGTTGGAGACCACCCTTCATTGTGTTGTGTTTGGGGCTCGGGGGTCAATGGAGGAGATTGCTTCTCTTCTCCATTGAGTTTTGGTTGGGAGGAGAGTGTTGCCTCTCCCCCTATCTTGGTTGTGATTGAACTACTTGGAACTTGGAGCATGGATGAAGAACACCATGGAGCTTGTGAAGACTCTTTCCATTCCCTTACATATATTATTTTGTTGTAAAATTTGCATGTGAAAGAAAGTTGTATCATCTTGTTTTCATTCCAAAAATAAGGGACATTGTAATCTATAGTTGCTCCAAGAGACACATGATTGAATGCAAATTTTACTTGAAAAGTGTTTACATGATTGTAAATATGTTCCACATGAAGTAAAAGGTGTTGTAACAAAATATTGGAGGAAAGTTGTATTGAAATGTTAGTTTTCTTACTCAAAATTTATTGGAAATGTTGTTGGATTCCTTTGTGGTATATTGGAAAGAAATCTCAAGGAAAATACAATTGAACACACATCTAACAATTTAAACTTTATCATATATGTTTATAATGATTATGGAAAATTCAAGAGTATCTTAAGCCATAAAACACAAGACACGCCAACCACGGTTTTATAACACAAAAAGAAAACTAACATTAGTATCCCAAATTATTGGATAAGTTCAAACCTTGATGTTTAAAAAAAATGACTTGAAATTATAACTTACCCTCAAAATTGTGGTCGAATGCATACATGATAAATGGTTTAATGTCTTTTGATATGGTTGAGACCATTCCAATATAAAATAATTGTGCCAAAGGAGATTTTAAAGAAAATCCCTAAGCTTAATAAGTTTATAACCACGTTTCATTAATAAAGGAGCTAATTTCTGAAATATTATCCATGTTTAACAATATGACTACTAATGGATTTACTAATATAGGTTTTCGTTAATAACAGATACTATTGTTGCTTCCCGTATATTAGAAAGAAATAAACTGTACCACAACCATTATCATCTGTGACAGACCCACCCCTTTATGATGCTGTCATGTATAGCACGACTGCAATTATTTGTCTTCACAAAGTTTTCCTCAACGCCTTGTACGTGAAGACAAGAAGCTCATCTTCTTTTCATAGCTACCATTATCTAGGAGAGGGATGCATTGGCGCGCTCCAAGGGTACAGGGATAAAATTTGTTTCACGAACATCATCGGAAAGAAATCCTCTATTTCAAACAAGGAAGTAGTTCAGAAAACACTGACTTGGAGACCACAAGTTTAATTCGTTTCCACATCGATTTAAGTGAGTCCGCAAAGAAGTGAGCTTCCAGCGGTAAAACGTGGCCATGCTAAAACCTTTTTGTAGCTACTATTACCAAGCATTGTATCTCTCATTGACGTAGTATGCTGGGTAGGAGAATCCCAAAAAAAACTTGTAGCAGCTGTCAATACTAAATAGATAGCAATTCAACCGATTGTTGTAAACGCCACCCCGTCTTCTATCGATTTGATAAAAATATCTTAAAGGCAGAACCCAAGGATGAAGGTGCATTCGATACTGAACAGATAACAACATAGTTGGACAACCTTCTCGTTGGAACTGCCTAGAGGCCTTCGTGCTCTGTCTGCTCGTTTTTGCGCACTCCACGCCCCGCACACAATGCAAAGCACCCATTGAAAGTGGAAGTAGCTCGCCCCTTCCCACGCACAGGAGCTCTTTCTTAATCTGCCCTCTCTGTCCACGCGCACAGGGACTAAAAAGAGAGAAAACAGACTTCTCACGCGAGGCGAGGCTGGTTGATGTATCCATGTGCTAAATAACGCGTTTCAATGTTGTAGGCGGCTGGTTGACTGTGGGGATGTGGATTTTCAATATCTAATTGATTAAATGTTGATGCGCCGGTTGGAAGAAAATCTTCATGGCCGCCAGGTGTTGGTTGGGCCACCCACCGCCCAACCATAACATTTAAACTAAGTTGAAATGCTGGACTTGTAAGTTAATGGAAAACAAAGACTTCTAGTTAGGCCAGCAAAGCACTAAATACCATATAAGATAATAAATGGCTTGGAATTTTCATAGCCGTGTTATTTAAGCAAACGTGGAAGTCTAAGAATTATTGGGAATTCACTAAATAGTGTGTTGGTCAGAATTCCTAAGAAGATGGCCTCGTGCGAGGAAGTTTCATTGTGATGTGCACTTAAGGGTCCGCATCGACATATGTATATATTAACAATTGCACATGACACATGAGTTGGACTTGGAGTCTACGCGGGAGTTGGACATTTCATCCCTGCGGTTGAATTTGGAAGTGACTTTGTGCATACCACTATTTTTCTACAACTGTAATAGCCATACTTGGTGTCGCGCTAGCTCTTTCTAAACTCGTTTATGAGTGCGATATATTATCAAAAGACGGCACCAATATTTCTGTGAACGTCGTAGGGGTTCCGCTATTTTGCGTGAGGGATTTTCCTAAACCGAATGGAATTGCGACAATCATGTAGTTCTAGCTTGGGCGACCGAAATATAAAATAAAAGTTTGAAGCTTATCAGTTCCCAAGATCAAGCGGGCCACAAACTTGTAGATAAAATAAATCAAACAAGAGCCATTACCTTTTTAAAAAAAAAAATTGTCACATTTTCAGGACGCTTGTTTGTTCGCGGCATCGTCATCGCCGTTGTCATGAGCGTGGCGTCGGCTATTTTCATGGCGTTACAAAATATATAAAATAATGCTACTTTTACACTATTTATAATATATATATAATCGGTTTTAATATATATTAGTATAGTTTATATACAAATTTGTATAAAATATTATGGTCATATTTAAAATATGCAATTTGCATGTGATAGTTATTTCAAATATTTGCAAGTATTTTACGGTTAAAATCATGAAATACATTTAAACACCCATCAAGTTTAACCCCTGGGTCACTAGTCAACTATGGATCTAACATGTGTCAGGGAGCCTTGTGGAATTTGGATGACAAAAAATTCATAAATTAAATTATGCCTCCAACAAATTAATAAAACATCAAGTCAGTAGGGAGCAATTTGCAGGACATCAGAGCCGAGTGGAGGGTCATGATTCATTTAATCAAAGAACCGTTGTATGAATTCTATTTCTTACCTGTATCAACCACTTTCCAAACATTATAAATATGGGATTTTTTTACTTCCCAAATTAGACATATAACATTTAAATCCAACATCATATAATTACAATTCTTCAGATAAAAACTCAAATAAGCATGTGCATAATTTATGGGTCAACTAGATCCTTCTCGATCTCCTATAAAGTACTCTTTCGAGTCAATAGACAAAGTATACTCATTCATGCCCTTATCAACATTGATTTACAAGTGTTTCTCTAAGTGTCTACTTGGAATTCATTTAATCGAATCCCACCTAGAATCTCACACTTTAGTTAGAACTAGGTCAACATGACATACACTTCTTCGGAAAAATTTTATGCGTCATGCATTGCATGCTCTATTTCTATACTGCACATTGTATCTGAAACATGTCCCATCACCAATGCACTTGGTTCTATTTTTAGAATTGACTCATTTTTTTAAGTTAATCAAATTCAAGCTACGCACACAATACAAAACTTGTTCATCCATCACGATGAAGCATGACTATACCAACTTAAGTTTCCTATGGGAGAAAAAGATCTCATGTAATGACTTGCATCATCATGCGATTAATTTCTTCCCGTAGCCAACATAAGTTGTTACAAAGGAACTAGACCAAACTGGATAGATAACCTTTGTATCATAGCAAAACTCCTATCCATGTTGATTACAACATGCATAATTAATGGATCTCGAGGGACAACTTAGGATAACTATTACATGGTAGTATTCATTGAATGACCCACGCCATTTGATGAAATCCTCACTACAACAACCATCTGAAGTGGTCTGCCGAGTACCATGTATTAGGTTTGTCATAACTATTCACCTCATTAAATTAGTTTTATGACAGGTTTATATTTTATAATGCAATGATAATCCATCGCATTAATCATTCGATCCTAAGGTCCTCAACTTAGTTTTGTTAATTATTCATAATCAAATTCTATAAGTTTTTTTTGTATATTCATTAAGCATTTTAAGATAATTAGGGCAACAAGCTGCATTATTAATGCAATCCCTAATTTATTTAAATTATAACATTGTTGTTATAATTGCTTGAGTACAAAATTATTGAACTCATCATTGCATGTAATACAATCATTTATATCCATAAATTTTACATACTTATGATTAAATAATAAATGATCATTAATCATTTATCATCATACAATAGTCCAAAAATATAACTATTAAATAACAAACCACATTCATTTATTTAAATATATTGCATTTCATATCCTTACTATAGCTTTGGTTCATTTTAAATACTCAAAGCTAATACACCAAGGATATTATTCACTCATAGTTCATTATTCAACTTAATAATAGTACCTATCTTATGAAATCATATTGATTAATTCAATCACAAATATATCCTAATAGATACACAAAATGTAATATTTGATATAAACAACCATGATCGTTATTTTTTTATAAGGAAAACACTTTTTACTGGAGCTATAAATCGTGGGGTTTAGGGACCCCACACATACAATTTTTGAGTAAGAGAGTGGCTAAACATATGACAATTAAAACTATCACCCTGAATACAAAAACCAAAAATCGTATAATACTATAACATATAATATCCAATTACAAAGACCATGCTAATCAGAGACATATATGAATTTGATTTTCACCTTGGAAATAGGACTAAAAGGAACTTTAACACTGGCCTCCTCATCCTTAGAGACATCTTATTTCTTCTTCGGAGCTCGGCACCGTGCCCGCCATCCGTAGTCGTGGCCACTTTGTGAAAAACATTGTAGGACCATTTTCCCTTAGCTAACGATGGCAAAAGTTAGGAGGAGATTAGAGGAATGGGTGAGGCTAAGTGGTCCAAATTGAGAGAGGGAAAATATGTTAGACCTGAACCCTTAGTCCTATAAATACTGTGAACTCAAATGGAAAAATCCAGAGGCTTGCATACCTCTCGCTCCAACTCGCCATACGCTCATGAGCATCTGAAACTAGCTCAACTACCACTACTGACATGTTGACATCAACCACCTCCTCTTCGAGACTAACCACATGCATCAAAAGAATCAAATGTTGAGAAATAGCCAGCATTTCTTCCTTTTTTATCCCAATGGAGAGAAATTTGGTGACAAAGGTGGAAGCAATCGTAGTGTTCACCCTGGCTCTTCCTGACCCCTGATGATAATGATCCCCAATGATTCTCTCAACTGCATTACAAAAAAAACCTGAGCCAATCTTTAACACCTTTTTGAGGCAATCTTGAGAGACAGGGACATAAAATAATGAACCAGGGCCATGAAATTAACACAAAGAACTAGACCTACAAAAAAACCATGGGTATAGAGGAAGGAATAATGAACATTGCAAACTGATCCCCGTCACCAAAAATGAAATATTACATGGGAGAAGCATGGAAATAATCAAGATGATAGGGAACTAACTCTTGATTAATGATAGTCGTTAGGCCCTACTCACTATTAACATTATTAGAGGAAACAATAACTTCAGCTTGCATCACCCCCACGTTGGCAAGTAAATTTACCACTAAATTAGCTTCTCTTAGAACATGGCCTATGTCCCAAACATCTAACTTATTCAACCAAAAAAATATATTTGTAATGAGGTCCTCTAGAGCCTAATGAGAGTTTGTGTACTATTCTTGATGACCTATACCAGGACCTGAGAATCACCTTCTATGATCAAATGAGAAAAATTATTCTCGATTGCCAATTTTACACCAAAGATAAGTGCTTGGGCCTCGGCCATGGTGCAAGTCCCATCAGGGAGACAAAGCAAACCAACACAAATAAGAGCACCATTCTCATCTCGAACTATGCACCCCACCTTTGAAAGTCCAAGGTTGCCTTTGGAGACCGTGTCAAAGTTAAATTTTCAAAACCCATGGCGGTGGAAAACTTTGGATGGTAAACACTTTTATTGTACCAAAGTTTTGAACTGGAGTGGTGGAGGAGCACTTTCTCTAAGTGGGACATGGGGGTGGGATTGGGTTCATAATTTCCATCAAGCGATCTCGCATTTGGAGTGCCCCACTATGTTCCTCTTGGTCCATATGGATAAATTTGACCCCTACCTCAAGGTGTCCCCATGTCCACATATTGAAAGCATCCAATGAACTCAATGAGAATGTAACTTGGGTTGATGATTACAAACTACTTGTAACTTTCAAATAGCCCAAGACCTTGAGTTCAACATGATCATTATTACAACAATATTCAAATCAATAATACAAAACCTTTATTTTCCTTTCCAAAAATGATAAAAAATCTCAGATAGCATAATGCCTTTAAAATAATTTTATTTAGAAAAGAAAAACTTGTTTTTTACAATAGTCAACTAATGAATACATTTCTCAATCAATTCAAAAATAATTCAACATAGCCATAAAAAACCATCCACCAAATAAGATCTAAACTTCTCATTTTGTAAAAATGTTAGGCACCCATTAGCTCAAAAGAACTGGCATGAAAAAGTCTACCATCTTATCTTTGCAATTTATAGCACTGAAATATTTCATTGAACATAATTCGGATAAACAACATAATTTGAAATTCATTTAAGATAATAACTTATCCTTTTCCCTTTTACCCTTTTTCCTTTCTTTCATAATATATAAAAGAAGCATATGGTTTTCAAATCAAATCATAAAAGGAATAATTCAGATCACAGATATGAATATCAAATTCCAAAAATAGATCACCTTTGTTATCTATACCCAAACAGAGTTATTAATAAAATCAAGTAAGTATTAAAATTAATACTTAAATATTCAATCTTGATTATATCATTATCAACTATTAATAATACGAGTCAGGAAACAATCATACAAACCACACAACTTTCATTCCTGATTAGTATAACAGAATTTAAAAGAAAAGAGTATAATAATACTCAGCGACTTCTTAAAAATAACAATATTAAGAGTCTTATTTTGATAAAGATAAAAACTAAAATATCAAACACTATATTTTAATATTATTAATCCATAACCATATCGTATAATATTTACTTATCATAATGCATTATTCTTTCTCAAGAAATAGAAGCACATGCACTGTTATATAATTATAATTTAATAAACACTTGTACTTGATTTTCACCGAATACCTTAAACTATCTGAATACCTTAAACTATCCAAATAAACCTTAATTTATTAGAAGCAAGGAAAACACACCCGATAAAAAATAAATCTTGCAAGGGAAGGATACAATACAACCTAAGGATATGCTATATGCCTTGCTCTTATGGACTAAGTCCATATTTCCTCCATGTAAGTATATCCTTACAATTACTGGTTTGAATGAACCATACTTAAATCAATGATGATAAACCTTCACCATATGGTGAACACCAAACAATGCACAAGATCGATCGACCACATAGTGGTCTAATGTAAATAAATAAATGAATAGTTGATTGGTCGAACTGACCCTTATCTCCATCGACTTGAGCAAACAACTCGGTCCTTTTTTTATTTCATAGACCCAAAATACCAAAAGGCGACTAAGTCACATATTCACCATAATTCCATCAATTTAAACTCAAATTTGAAAATATTTGCATAAGAACAAAAAACTAGTGAAGATCACTACAGAATCACACCCTACAACTCATACCATGCAATAACATCATGCTATAGGTAAGATTAGACCAATGCCATATTAGTCGTGGCTATTTATATTTAATAAACCATGAAACTATGAATAAACAAAATTTGAGCCAAGGCCGAGTTGGATATCAAAACCCATATATATATTTCCCCAAAACAACAAATAAGTAAGAATAACATTAAGCTATAGGTTCACGAGATTGAGCTTGAAAATAAGAACCACATAGTCATCATGTACAACCTGCACCAGGAATGAAATATCCCCACCCATAATTAGGTGAAACATAATGCAAATAAAACGATACCCAAGAACTTACACGATGCCCATGACTACATGCAACATTCATTTGTAGACTGGTTAATACCCAATAACGTATTCTTAAAAATAACATGGCCATGTAAGAAACGACTTGTACATAACTTGACCATATATAAGATAAGACATATTTGCACTCCAATACACATATATATACACAGAGCCCTTAAAACCAGTATGCATTCAACGATGGCTTTCAAATCAAGATCTAAAATACCCATAATGAAGAAAATGAAAGAACATAAGGGAAAATGATATTTTCCATTATCATTAAAATATATTAATGTTATAAATGATAAAAATGAGAAAGATACAATCCCATGCCTGTAATACGTTTGCAGAAGAATGAATCCACTTCCCTTTTCTTCCCAAGAAACCTTCAGAAGCTCACGCACAAAACTAGGTTGAAGAATAGCTTCTAAGAAAAATAAGAGGTCAATAAAATCCATAATTCTGCTATATATCTTCTCAGAACAAGCTGGAATTAAATTTTTGCATGGAAATTCCTAACAGTTTTTCCCAAAAATAACCATAAAAATTTTGGATGCAGAGCTCGCATGGCAAGCCAAAAATACTAACAACAAAAATGAAACACCAAATAAACACTTAGCTCAGTGGTGGATTTTTCAAGAAGTTTCCTGCTTCTCTTGAGGCTACAAATCCTCATTAAAATTCATTTAATGAACTGTCCCAAATTCCTTCCCAATTCCCTCGCTTAAACCATCGTTTGCCAACTTTGGCATTTCCACCAAATTGTATTGCAATATCTACCTTCCGTTTGGGAAGTTATCTACCATCCAACGGTTGGGGATCCTCACAAAAATAAAAACCCTAACTTTACTTGCCAACGCATCGACCAATGTGATTTTACCTTAATTTAAAGTTGATAACAAATAAACAAATCAGACAAGCTCTGGTGGGGGCTCGGTTGAGTTTTCGACCCTCCCATTTCATATTACTTTTTATTTCCATAAATTATATGGCTTGACCTTATTAAGGTCTTTAATATGTATTAAAACATAAGCCAAAGAAATAACATTAATATATGCATATATCTACACACACACATGTATGTATGTATATTTATTCGTCGAAAAGATAGGATTTATAATCGTCTACATGAACTAATCAAATTAGTACCAATGCCTTATAAAGGATTTTTAAAATAACATTTTAAAGAGAAGCCTAGCGTCTATGACCCGATTATCAACTTACCTTGTTTTCCAACAAGGGTCTTCATAAAATTTAGTCAAACATACTAAGATCATAAAATCAATTAAGTGCACACAGTTGCATAACGTAAATAAGTGAATCAATATAGGATTTATAAATAAACAACCTTATAAAGTAAAATCAAGCCATCATTATAAAATTTATAAATAATGAAATTAACATGATTAAACAATTAAACATACTATTTATATTGTAATTTAATCAAGTCAAGCATGATAATCATACATAATTTCACTTACTACCAACAAAGTACATATTAATCCAAGATAGACTTAATGAGGTATGACATCATACTGTCCCCATAAGTATCATCGTCCCCAACGAATGTCTTGTGATTTATTTATTTATTGTCCATTAAAGAGGATGACGGGTTGTTAAGGTTAGAAAATGTTTCTTATATGACACAACAACATGAAATATGATTCAGTGTTACCCATGAATTGCAATTGAAAAGGATGGAAGAAGGGATCCTATGGCAGCTGGTAAAGATGTGACCCCTCATGTGACCAGGGGCCTATTTCTTCGACATAAGTGTTTATAGTTGTTTTGTAGTTTACCGTCAGCTGACTGGCGTTTGTCTGTCACACAGAGTAATAATGAGGAGCATAGGCCAGCTCAAAGATAGAGTGAACTGTTTGGCTTCCTTATCAGTTGGCTAATCTACAAAAATATCATTTGAAAGGAATGTTGTTACACAGTAATGACAATGGTCTGTAATGTTTACGAAAGGCCATAACAGATTAAAGGCTATTTGGATGCTTGGCCAACAAGTTAGCGCATGTCAACCCATGCAAATCAATTTAAATTGGAACATTCTACAATATTCTATGCACCCAAGAAAAGGCTAATTGGGTTTGCAGTGCCAAGCTGGATATGTTGTATGGCAAATCTCTGGGCACTCAACTTGGATTACTTGTGATTGTAGTAATTATCCAGAATTATAAACATTGCCAAATTCAATGAGTTGGAACTTTTATGGTGATCAATTTTGTAAAGAGCTGCCAAAGTCATTTGGAAAGTCGAGGATTTTCAAAGCTCCTAGGGAGAACTGCATCAAAACTGGAGTGCCCGTGGGAACGGCCAAAACCAGTCTCCCATCGATATATTGGTGATTATTGAAATATTGATTTTTGTGATTATTGAAATATTTTGGTGATGCATAATGTAGTGCCCACTTCCCTTTAACACCGTTTGATACTTTTGTTGATTACATTATGGACATTATTATTGTTTTAATTTAGTATGATGTTAGATGCCGAACCATGGATTATTATTGATCTTGATTTAGTTATGATGCAAGATAATTATTAGAGACACTTCATATGTGGATGATAATATACTATTTGACATGGATATTGTGAGTAGACCTAGAAATGGACATTATATGATGATGTTATAGTTGTTGATATAAATTGTAAGTGATAATGTTGATTACCTTGATGTTATTTTGATTCATATGTATAGATGATTTTGTGATTATATTTATATCATGTTGGATGTTCTGATATGGCCATGAGGCTAAAGGAGGTATTTGTGTTTTGCAGTTAAAATATCACAACAAACATTGGGGGATTAGAGACCAACCACATTGAAATTCTAGATGAATTCAACAAGGTCACCATGGCAACATGTTTTATGTGTGTGTGTGTTGGTTTTTGTTAGGGATTACCATGGGGGGATCACCTTTAAATGTGACCAATGAGCTTTATGTATTTATTAATGTGGTTTCTTTTATTAATGTTTGCATGTGTTTATTTTGTGGTGATTTTACCCTTTTTCATTAGTTATTAAATGTTGTGTTAATATTGTGAATAATAATGTTGTTAAAGTAAACAAATCAATATGTCATAAGAAAGTAATTAGTGAAGTGGTTGGATTTTTTATTAAATGTTATAAGTATGTGTAAGTGATGTGTAAGTTTAATTTTGAGTGTGAAACACTCCACCTTCTTGGAAATTCGAAATTGTCCTTGGAGGCTGATTTTGGAGGCTTGTGGGACAAGTAAAACTTGTCTCATACCTCTTAATTTTATTTACCAACCATACATATGGTTGGAGGGTTGATTTTAGACCTTTTTAATGCATTTTTATAAGTCAAGTTGCATGTTTTAATTGCACTTTCTTCATGTTTTAAATTTGTAGTCCTTGTAGGGTGTGGGCTTGGTTGGAGTGTGTAAGTAATTTGTCATATTTTCACCCACCTATTTATTATGCTTGGGGGAATGAAGTTGACTTTTGGTGTTGGAGTTGAGGATGTGTGATGTGGCATCCTACATGGATCCACCTCATCCTCTTCTCTTCCCTCTTCCTTAAATTCAAATTTTCTTGGCTTGTTGTGGGTTACTTGGTTACTAGATTTCACTTTGTGGCATACTTCATTTTGAGGGCGAATTTTCCTTGGTTGTTTGGAGCTCTTGTTGATTTTGGAGGAAGTTAGAGAGCATTTCATATTTGGTCATTGTTGTTTTTGGGAGTGTATTTTGACATTGAAAGCTTGTTGTATTAGAAAAAATTCTACCATGGAGAGGTAGGCGCTTATCTCTTCATATATGCTTTTATTTCTTTTTATGTTTGTGTGAATGATGAATGTTTTGTGTGTTTGTTGGCTGGTTGAGTAGACTGCCTAGTAATGGTGTAGAAGAAGACTATGGGGAATCATTGAGGGGGCATAAGGGAATGTTAGTGGCATTAGATTTATTGTGGAGGGAGTTTGGGATTGGGATCCACCATGGAAAAGAAATAGCTTGCATTTCTTACTTTGTGGGGGGCATAAGGAAATTTTTGGGGGCATAAGGAGGGATTGTGGGGGCATAAGGATATGTGTGATGATTTAAATTGGTGGTTTGTTATAGGTGGATACCCATTTCCCATTGGGAGGCATAAGTAGCTTCCCCATAGTTCCTTGCTCCTTTGGCTTGCTTGATGAAGCCTTAGTCTTGTTTGTATGTTTTAAATGTAGTTGTAAACTACATTCTGTTTTGAACTATATTTTTATTGTGAAATCTGCATGTGTGTGTGTGGAAGCCTGTTGTTTCCATGAGTTGAATCACACCTTCTATTGCATTATGGTTGGGGCTCAGGGGCCAATGAAGAAGGATGGCTTCTCCTCTTCATTGGATGTCTTGGTTGGGTGGAGAGCGTTTCCTTTCCCCTGCCTTTGTTGTGATCCAAAAGGAGAAATTTATGTTGTTGTTCTGGTAGAGGAGAAAGACACTTTGATAGTTCCATGTGAAATGAAATCTCATTGTAACCTTTCCCAATTTCAAGTGGATGATCTATATATTATTTGTAATGGAAAGATACTTTTATTGAGCTATGGGAGTTGTAAATTTGAAATGTGAAAGATATATATACTTTGTTCTGTTCATTTAAAAGAAAGAAATTGAAATCATTATTTGCATTCAAGGAATTGAGAGATGTAAAGTTGTATTTGAAATCAATAAAGGATTGCAATACCTTTCTTCATTGTTGCATTGAAATATGATCTTTAAATGTTATTGAAATCTCTGTTTGAAAGAAAGGAATACGTATGAAGGAATTGTATTACTTTGTTCTTTTGAAAATATGAAAAAATTGGAAACCAGACTTTACATTTTAGCCATTAAATGGTTTTTTGAATCAAATAAATGGATTTTACAAGGATTAGAATGAACTTCCATACTTGAATGATGAAAAATTTAGATAGACCCTTTTTTAATCTGATCTCTGTTATAAAATTTAAAACTGGTAAATACTTCTCTAAAATGCATACAGTTCGAGCCTGCAAACAATAATCAACATTTAATCATTAAAATCTAGTATGCTATGATATCAATGAACTCAATTGGGAAAAAACACTTAAGGAAAAATCCTTCAAAACATTGCAAAATCGGGCCCAAACCTTTCACAGTCTTCTTGCTGTCAGAAGTTGTAAAAATCAAATTGGAAATCAATCAAGCAAAGTTACCTTCCAATACATCCTAAAATTCCTCTTAGAACAATCCTCCATGTCTATTTCACATGTTGAGAGAGGAAGAAGATCAGATTGAATAAAATTCACAAGTTAAAATTTACCAGTTCACACTATAAAATCCTGCAGGACGTTTTCTTAAAATTTCCCCCTTAAAATTTATCAAAACCAAAAATTAATGAGCTCTCTGCAAAGAGGGCATCGAGATATTTCTAGAAAGTTCTCATTTTCCCAAAACCGAGCTCTCTATCAAAATTTATGGCCCTTTGAAGTTTCTACTTCAATTCGGCCTTAAAAAAAATCTAACGGTTAAAAATTTAAATTTTAACTTTGGAAAATTTTCCCTAAAGTTCCCTCGCGGCCCCACCATCCCACATCCAATTGGGTACTGCCACGTGGCATGGCAGAGAGAGGTGGAACTTTTCTAACTTAACCTTTTTATGAAAATAGTTTTGGAAAAAATATTATAAATTTCCCCATCGCCCCACTAACCCGCAACCAATCGGGTGCTGCCACGTGGCTCAGCGGAGGCATGGGAGGATTTTGGAACTTAGCGTTTTAATTCTAATGCTGGAAAAATTTCCTAAATTTCTCCACAGCCCAGCATCCCTATTAGGATAAAATATTATTATTATCCTAATTAATTATGCATTATATAATAAATTATTTAATTAATGTTATTAATTAAATAACGTTGTTATATGGTTATATTCCTTCATAACCATCTAATTGTATTTATGTCTGCATACGGGTGTGGTTATATTGTTTTAACAATATAATTGTAATTATTCATTTATGCTTCCCAGATGTTATTGGAAGCTTATGTAATTTGGAATGTGGTTGCACCTATGCAACTTAGTTTCTTGTTTGTATTTAGCTATGTACAATACCTATAAGTATTGAAGATCCTTCTTGTGTAAACAGTTGATTGAGTTTAATAAATATTATCAGGCTTCCACCCCTATTGCTCAATCTACATTTGGTACCAGAGTGAATTGAAGCTCCTAGCAAGGCTGGAGAAAGGGTGCAGAGGAAAGAAAAGTCTTGCAGAAGAAATTTGCTTCACTGGAGAGCCAGTGCTACCTCTTGTAGCTTCCCAGACCTCCCTGCAGTCTCACAACCTCCTGAGTATTCTCCAGGTAACCGGAAAGCAATTTTTTTTTACCTTGGTGCCTATACGATGGAAAAGTGACATGCAAGCATGGGAATCTACAAGTAACTCTTCCTCAAACCAGACCTCCCGAGGTCGTGCGAGGCAGACAGCCGGTAGGGATGGAATACACGTGGGGTGCAGATAAACTAGTTAGGTAATCTTATGTCTTCAACACGCAATAATGGGATATGCGAATCTAAGGCAAAGAAAGCCCTCCTAACCTGAATCGGTGTGATAGATCATTCGGCGAGGATAGGCTGCTCAAAGGCTCCAATCAATATCGATCTCTGCCGTGATCCGATCTATGGGTTGTGGGATATGTGGAAGATGAACTGGGGTGCTTCATATATATCTCTTGACAAAGTCATGAAAATGGAATGGCTAAATGTGAAATGGATCTTTTGGTGTTTTATGGACGATTCTTTGGTCTATTCCGAAATCTTTAGCTTGATTAGCTGCTACGTTTAATAATGATAGTGGTGTGATAATGTCTTGTGGAAGTGGAGAGGACGTAAACACCAGCGTTAATGCAAGTCGGTGTCAATATTTGATTAATTTGTAGGCTCGTTGGGTTGTGGGACCTATCGGTCACAACTGTAAGTTTGTGGTTGTTGTGGACCTCCTATGGTCATACGAAGAGTCAACCCCTGATTCTGAGTATCTAGTAATCGTATGCCTTTTCGGCCTCTACGTTTAGAACTAGAAGTTGCACGATTTTCTCGGAGTACCTAATAGGTGTTCTGGCAACTTGGATATGTAAGCTAGTGTTTATATCAATGAGGAGGTCTCCTGCATCTGGCTGTGGGACTAGTGGATCACAACCGAATGTTTTTTCTCTTTCAGGTCCTTCTACAGTCATACGGATATCTATCAAGGCAGTCTATAATTTGGTTGATTTTACCGTAACGTGTGTGCTTTGTCATCTTCTACGTTAAATCCTCTTAGTTGTGTGCTGATTTCTTGTAGGTCTGTTGTTGTTGGAAGACCTGAATTCTAAAATTTTGGTCTATGTCGCTTAATGCTACAACAAGATTGGGTTGAGGCATGACTACTTCAAAACATATTCCCTGGGCTCCCTAGGTCCCGTGATTGTCATACAAGATCAATACAAACTTAACTAAAACAAAATAAACTAATTATGCAAGATATATCTATAACATATGTATATTCCTCTATTTTTGTATTTTTGATAGAATTTTTAATAGAATCCGAAAGAGCAACTAATCTAATCTATTCGAAAAAAACAACTAATATAATAACAAAATTAAAACAAGAAAGGTAGCCCAATGTAGCTATTTTACCTTTGCAGTATTGTGAGTTTATCCTAAATAACTAGATAGGTGATTAACTTAATTGAAAGACTCTCGATCCTACCTCGTAAGTGAGGAATGAATCATAGTTTCGAGAAACTATCAATCCCCACAAACTTCCACGGCATTATCGAAAATGAAATTTAATCTGAATGAAATAATTCACTACTCTATTTGATATGATTTTAACTAGAAATTTGACAGATAAAACCCGGAATTTGCGAACATTGGCAAATCTAGTAGTGTATGACTTTGTCCCCTCGTAATGATCTCCTCGTCATTCATGTGCACTTGAATCCAAAAGAGCTTGTATATGCTAGCATCAACAAGAAGGTATTTGAATAATGGCAGCTTTGGATATAGACCAATATAATGTGAGTAGGAGAGGGACAACGCAAGTGACGAGAGCTTGGCGTATGCAATTCCTAGTGGGATTTATTGGGGAATACAAACACAATTATGCAGAGATTCTAGAATCTACCTTCTGTGAAGAACACAACTTGCAACTCTAATGGATTCAATCTACAAATGACACTACTCTGCTCTAAACTAATTTGTATGAACACCATGAACAAGACTGAAGCAAGAAGATCGAATGGCTTTTAACAAAGCAAAGGAAAAACTAGCATGGATGCAAACATGAAAACAAAATGAGTTCTAAGCAAGAAATTGAAAGACTAAATAATGGAAATGAGAAGTTGAGGGGCCATTTTCTTGAAAACAAGCTAGCTATTTATAGATTTCACATTCACCCAAAGGTAATTCCTATTAGAACTCTTTTACCATTAAACAATGAAGAAACACTATTCCAGGGAACATAAAACATTAATACAAGCTAAGGCGGTTGAGAAAAGTTGGTAAATGTTGAAAAATTATGCAAGTCACGATCAAAAGAACGTGCTGGAAAATACGTGAAGGACCGCCCCGAGAAGGGTGGCGGTTCTGGACCGCCGCCACCTACTACGGTGGCGGCGGTTTCGTCACTAAAGGTCAAAAATCTTAGAAAAAGAAAGGCAGAGGATAAAGCGAAGTACACAAAGCTTAAACAAGATGCTTGGGATGCTAACATACACTTGGCGAGCTTTCCTGGATTCTGAACACCTTGCGAGGTGACCTGTATCATCATTGGGGCATGTGTAACATCATTCTAGTGGTACAGTACCCTATAATTTTGGGTACGTATAGTGCCCTTTGCACCAGGCAAATTTGCTTCTAGAGTATTTTCTGGTTTATACAAATCAGATTAAAAATAAAAAATTGTATTTTTCCCCATTAGGGGTTTTGTTACTAAATTTTGGTGATAGTGTTAGCTATAACTAACACCAATGGTCCTGCCAAGTCTAGAGGACTCTCTGCTAAAATTAGCCTAGCTCTGCATTTGGAGGAAAATTTACAGAGTTTTGCAGTGACCTACATTGGTTCACCGAGTTACACCGAGTTACTTCTAATACCGCAATGGATCACTTCTCTCCCAAGGATCTCAAGGTAACATGCAGGCAAAGCAATAAAAAAAACACACAACAGAGGAAGTGTCGTTGGCCGAGAAAATATGGTGGAGATAACAAGCATTTGATAGAATCCTCCACTCAGCAAGGGAACTCAACATTGATTGTATTCAGACTCACAAACCTGCAGCAATAGTTTTCGGGCTCCATTCAACTCACACCCATGATCCACGTGCTCCCTCCAATGTTGTCCCTACACAGAAAGAAAGTGGATCAATCCAAAGGAGAATACAAGACATTGCATATACGCACTCCTCCACGGCCGTGCACCATGTGGAATGGGTCTCTTCCCCGCACAAATGCACCTGTAACTTTGCACAAGGAAAACTAAGGCCCGGCATTATCAAAAGCCATGAGAATTTAACACGACATCAAAAAATAAAATAAAAAGTGATCCCTTCCAAATAACAATGGAGGAAAAAACGACATGAATAAATAAAAAATGCAGCAAGCAAAAGAAAAAATAGTGGTAGCATATAAAAAGGCGTGAAGAAAAAGATGAGATCCATTTTTTGAGCAAGAAAAATCCCTAATCAACCTCCTCCAACATGCATTCCACGTGGACCCTCTGCCACATTGTTGTTTTTTAAAAGGTTAGTCAAATTATGCTTTATTTATATGTACGTTTGTTCCTTTTATCTCACAAGTAGATAAGCGGCCAAGGCGGTTAGAGAGAAAGCCTTAGGAGTAAGAGGTGCATGGTTCAAATCCTACCCCCAACTTGACTTTTTGAATTTGGAAATTTTTTTGGCAGAACCACTAACTTTAGCGGGAAATTCAAATTTAGTTATAACTAAATTTAGCAGGGAAATCCCTAATTTTGGGTAAAAAAAAATTCTCCCATTCAGCCTATTTTTTCATTCTAGACATTTTTTGCTAAAGGAGGCCTATCTAGAAATTTCATCTTCAAATTTTTTTTTGTAATGTTTTGGCATAGTGGGTCATTCTGGGCTCCGGAGGCCACCAAGGCCCACAAAACAAAAAAAATTACATGCTTAGCATATTGTACTAATTTGCAAGTTTTCATAGTCAACTGCAAAACTTTGTAATCGCTTTAAACCGCGTAATATTGTAATCACAAAAAAGCAAAAATTTTGGTTTTGAAACACTCACGAGATCCTAGATTTCATTCACAACGTTCGGTATATACGGTGCCTCTGGGAAGCACTTACGGGTAAATCCGTCATGACTACTACTACACTTAACGCCTAATATAGTTGCAACAATGTCGTCTGGGCATCGACCCTTTAAATCGATGGGGAGTAATAATGTCACAGTGCACAAACTATGAGCCATCCCATCCATCTGTGAACAATTGCACGACATAAATCCAGACTGAGAAATTATCCAAGTATATAGCAAAGTTACACACGCATATGAGGATATTTCTTTGAGCCGGTGTCAATAATCACACAGACCCCATCAGTACTATCTTGGTACCATGTATTGAATTCTTTCACGTATGTTAACGCCTCTTTCACGTACCGCATCGGGTATATAGAAAGGGAAAGCTTCTTCCATGTACCGCCGAGTATATCGGAAGGGCATGTATATAGAAAGGTTCGGTATATTAGACTGACAATATATAGATTGGGAGACCTAATACCTAGAGTGATAAGAGCCAAACCTTGTCAGTGATCTCTGTAAAATGGGCACCAATGCCCCCAAATTTTTTCTTTTGGATTCACAACTACTCAGAGGAAACAACTATGCTACATGGAAGACAAAAATTAAGACACAACTTGAGTTTGAAAAAATTTGGCCTACATGAATGGTACTCTGACAAGATCAACTACTGATACAACACAATAGTGGCAGTTTGATAAAGCAAATTAGAAGGCCAAACTCATCATCTTGTTTGGAGTGTTTGATGATGTGCAACCCCACATTTGAGATTCCAAAACAACCAAAGAAGCGTGGGATAAGTTGAGCACAATATATGAGGCCAAGAACAAGAATGTTATACTGAATTTGCAGAGTCAGTTACACACATTAAAGTTCAAGTAGAATGAAAAAATAGAATCTTTCCTAAGAAGAGTTACAAAATTGAGGGCTTCACTTCTAGCCCTAGGAGAACCGGTCACAGATGATGCTCTCGTTCCCATTGTTTTGAGAACACTCCCCTCTTCTTACCACATTTTTTCACAACACTAAATGTGTCAGATACGACAGTTAGTTTTGACAAGTTGGTAAACCTACTGCAACAAGAGGAAGTAATGCACAATAAGGATGATGAAGAGGAGCAGGCATTGTCTTCACATAAAAAATGGAAAGGAAAAGGTAAAGGAAAACCTAATTCCTATCAAAAATCCCAAAATCAAAATCAGTATCAAGGGGATAAACAACAAAAGAAGCAATGTCCAATCTACAAAAGAGGACATAACCTACAAGATTGTTGGTATAATACTTACAAGAAAGGTTCATCAAGCAACTCTGGACCTCCACAATAATCTAACAAGGGACATTCTAACTACAATCAAGGGCGAAAAAAAGGAACTAGAAAAGAAGACCCCACCATCAAGGTAATATTGCTGACCAACAAGAATAATCAGACAATGAAGACTTCTTGTTCACTACTCGATCAAGTGAACCATCCAGGTCATCTAGTGATGTTTGGTATGTTGATTTGGGGCCCACTCGACACATGACCAGCCACAGAGACTAGTTTATTTCAATGAGGGACACGCCATCAAAAATCATGTTTCATTGGGAGATGATTCTTCATGTACAGTTCAGGGATTGGGAACATTTCTCTACCCCTTGGTTCATGCAAATGTAGATTATCAGATGTCCTATATGTCCCTAGGTTGACTAAGAATCTTCTTTCAGTTAGTCAACTCCTAGATCACAACCTAAAAATTGACTTTGATAGTCAATCCAACAAGAAAATGTGTGGTATTCGAGACAAATGGGTTCAAAATAATTGCAAAACCTCCAATGCGGGATGCATGTTCCAACTTGATTTTGTTCACAAAGATGATCAAGCACTTGTGGCTAAGAACTCCACCTCAACACAATTGTGGCATCAGATATTTGGTCATGTAAGTTTCAAATATCTTGAAACACTTTGCCATTGTAATATGGTACATGGGCTACCATCTCTTGAAGGATACGAGAAAAGTGTCCTCATTGCTATTAGGAAAACAACATAGAGCTTCATTCCAGAGGAGTACATTTCGAGCTCATGGTAAAATTGACTGGTTAATACCAATCTTTGCGGTCCGATGCAGCCAAGTCAATTTGGGTTCCAGATTTCATGCTTTTGTTGATGACTATTCGAGAAAAATGTGGATTTTCTATCTTTGCAAGAAAAGTGAAGCCTTTGAAACCTTAAAAAAGTTCAAAAATAGCGATTGAGAATGAAATCGGTCGTCACATCGAAACTCTCCGCTCGGATGGAGGGGAAATTCACCGATGATGAGTTCAGAGACTACCTACAAACTCATAGGATTTGTTGACAAATGCATCCTCCACACACATTGCAACAAAAAATGGTGTTGTTGAGAGAAAGAAATCGTATACTATCATGGAAATGGTGAGATGCATGATCATGATTACAGACTTGGAAAGACATTCTCGGGTAAAGCAAACAAAGACAACAGTGTATTTATTGAACAGAGTGCCCATTGTTTCTCTTGATGGAGTAACACCACAAGAAGCATGGTCAAAACGGAAACCATCTATTGCACACCTTAGAGTATTCGGGTGCAAAGCAAGCATGCACATACCCAAAAAAATAGAAATAAATTGGACATAAAGTCACAGAAACTCATCTTCATTGGGTATAATGAAGAGACTCTTTGGTATAGATTGATGGATCCTAAGACTAGAAAAGTCTACACCAGTAGAGATGTTGAGTTTTTCGAGAAGAAGGAAGCAGAGACTCCTCCTCTAGACTCACAAGAAGTAGATTTTTCACTAGTTGTAAAAATTGAAGCTAATGTTCCCTCTAAAGATGAAAGTGATGATGGGGATGATGGTGTTGATTAGATAGAACCACGACCCATGGGAATAGTTTAGTGTATGCCTAAATGGTGTACAAGTACATTACGAGATGCAAGAATGGATGCTCCACTGGATACATCCACCCCTGGACCACAGACTCGTAGTAAAGCAAGAGAAGAAGTTAACTTTGCCTTGATGAGTAGAGTTATTGAAACAGATGAGCCCTCAATAGTCCAGGAAGCCCTACAGTCAAAAGCTTGAAAATATGCCATGGATTCGAATATAAATCGTGATGAAGAATAACACTTGGCAAATTGTCGATCTTCCACCAAGAAGAAACCCATTGGATGCGAGATGGATATTTAAAACAAAGTACAAAGTAGATGGGATAGTGGACAAGTATAAAACGAGACTTGTAGCAAAAAAGGGTATGCACAAAAATAAGGTATTGACTATGAGGAGACATTTTCTCCCATAGCTAAGAGATCAAAACGATCGGATGATCTTTTCTCTAGATACACAATGGAAAGTCCACCAAATGGAAAAAAGTCCTTCCTAAACAAATATTTAAAAGAAGAAGTCTACATGACTCAACCTGAGGGATATGTAGTACTTGCTCAAGAAGCAAAGGTATACAAACTCAAGAAATCTCTATATGGCCTCAAATAAGTACCTCGGGCATGGTACATCAAGATTGATGAGCATCTCGTACAACATGGATTTGTTATAAATCCATATGATCCCAATATTTACCTCAAAAAGCAAGGGGGAAGATTGTGATTGTCGTTGTCTATGTCGACAATCTAGTCATCACTGACAGTTTAGTGAGGATGATCGATGCAATGAAGAAAGATCTTAATCGATCATTCGACATGATTGATCTCGGCTGATGCACTATTGTCTTGGATTGGAAGTATGGCGTAAAGAGAATCACATTTTGTTTCTCGATGAAATATACCAATATGGATGCTAAGACTAGAAAAGTCTACACCAAAAAGATGTTGAGTTTTTCGAGAAGAAGGAAGCAGAGACTCCTCCTCTGGACTCACAAGAAGTAGATTTTTCACCAGTTGTAAAAATTGAAGCTGATGTTCCCCTTTGAAGATGAAAGTGATGATGAGGATGATGGTGTTGATCGAGATAGAACCATGACCCACGGAACAGTCCAACGTATGCCTAAATGGTTTGCAAGTACATTACGATATGCAAGAATGGATGATCCACCGATACATCCACCCCTGGACCATGAACTCACAATAAAGAAAGAGAAGAAGTTAACTTTTCCTTGATGAGTAGAGTTATTTAAACATATGAGCCCTCAACAGTCTAGGAATCCCTATAGTCAAAAGCTTGGAAAGATGCCATGGATTTTGAATATCAATTAGTGATGAAGAATAACACTTGGCAACTTTTCGATCTTCCACCAAGGAAGAAACCCATTGAGATGTAGATGGATATTTAAAACAAAGTACAAAGTAGATGGAACAATGGACAAGTATAAAGAGAGACTTGTAGCAAAGGGGTATGCATAAAAAGAAGGTATTGACTATGAGGAGACATTTTCTCCCATAGCTAAGATCAAAATGATCGGATGATATTTGTTCTCTATTTGCATGATTTGGATGGAAATTCCACCAAATGGACATAAAAAGTTCCTTCCTAAACGGAGATTTACAAGAAGAAGTCTACATGACTCAACCTGAGGGATATGTAGTACCTGGTCAAGAAGCAAAGGTATGCAGACTCAGGAAATCTCTATATGGCCTCAAATAGGCACCCCCGGCATGGTACATCAAGATTGATGAGCATATCGTATAACATGGATTTGTTAGAAATTCATACGATCCCAATATTTACCTCAAAAAGAAAGGGGGAAGATTGTGATTTTTGTTGTCTATGTCAACAATCTAGTCATCACTAGCAGTTCAGTGAGGATGATCGATGCAACAAAGAAAGATCTTAATTGATCGTTCGACATGACTGATCTCGAGCTCATGCACTATTGTCTTGGATTGGAAGTATGGTAGAAAGAGAATCACATTTTTGTTTCTCAGATGAAATATACCAAGACTACACTCGATAAATTCAAGATGATGGATTACACACCAATTACTATACCCATGGAGAATAGATTATAGCTTATCTCATTCGAGATCCATCTCCTAAGGTAAGTGCCACTCTTTATCGACAACCGATTGGGAGTCTCATTTACCCTCCTACACTAGGCTAGATATCAGCTTTTCATGAGCTATCTATCCAAGTTCATTCAGAACCCAACGTTTTTCATTGAAAGCAACAAGGTGCATTTTGAGATATCTCAAAGGATCGGTGGATCTTGGTCTAGAAATATAAGAAGAAGGATAACTTCTTTTTGACTGGATATTCGATTCGATCATGCGAGGTAACATTGATGATAGAAAATATACTTTTGGATTTGTATTCTTTATGGGATCTAAACCAATATCATGGGGAAGTAAGAAACAACACTTTGTTTCTCGCTCTTCCATAGAAGCGAGTTATCATTCTCAGAGAGAAGTCATCTGTGAAGTGATTTGGCTATGTTGCATACTAGAAGGACTTGGAATACCATAGGACAAACCGACCACCATGTATGTTGACAATGAAGGTGTTCTCAAACTTGTTCGCAATCCAAAGTGTTTCATGAGAGAATAAAGTAAATTGAGGTATAAGTTCATTTCATACATGAGCATGTGTTAAAGCACAACATCTAGCTTCAATTTTTTCCGATAATTTTCTTCCATGGGCAGATATCTTCACGAAGTCACTTGCATGTGACAAGTTTGATTTTTTCAGAGAATCCCTCTCCTCATCCCTTGAGACAATGCACAATTAAGGGGGGAAAAGTTAGGATAAAATATTATTATTATCCTAATTAATTATGCATTATATAATAAATTATTTAATTAATGTTATTAATTGAATAATGTTTTTATATGGTTATATTCCTTCATAACCATCTAATTGTATTTATGTCTGCATACATGTGTGGTTATATTGTTTTAACAATATAATTGTAATTATTCATTTATGCTTCCTGGATGTTATTGAAAGCTTATGTAATTTGGAATGTGGTTGCACATGTGCAACTTAGTTTCTTGTTTGTATTCAGTTGTACAATACCTATAAGTATTGCAGCTCCTTCCTGTGTAAACGGATGATTGAGTTTAATAAATATTATCAAGATTCTGCCCCTGTTGCTCAATCTACAATCCCCGCCTTTGCTTTGGAAAAATCATTTTCGGGGACACGCAGGCCCGCGTGAAAGTTAACCTTTTAACCTTTTTAGGCAACATTTCTTAAGTTTCCCCACCACCGCCACCTACGATCAATGGAAGGCTAACACGTGGCAGCCTTAGGTGTCGGCGGAGGTGCACAATGTTTTAATACTTTGAACTTTTTCCCCCCTTAAAATCTTAAAACTAAAACTGCTGCTTGACGGCCCGAATTTCTACCCAAGCTTTTATAAGGGGACACGTATCCTCCTTGGGTGCACAGTGCATGGAGGAAAATCATGCTTTTTCCCCGACGGGGGAAAATTTTCTAAAACTCTTCCCGACTCTGTTGACCCGTGCAAGGGAAAATTTTCTCCCCGGCCCGCAGCTCACCCTTGGGAATATTTTCCTCCCAAGGTCTATCGACCCATAACTTGAGTTTTATGAGGAGTTAGGAGGACTTCTTTATACCACTTTGGAAAGGTGAAAATTTCCTATCTAATGGAAGTGATTTAGGAAAAAATTTAATGTGTCATGTATGAGAAAAATCAAGTTGAAACTTTAATCCTGTTAGAGAATGGGTATGGTGAGGAATTTCCCTCTGAACCTAATTGAAACTTCTAACCCTAAATTTTGGACCTTGTGACCTCTAATAATTATTAATAAAAGAAAAATATACTCTAGTAGATTTCAATTGTTCCAAAACCTGTTAGGGACAATTGTTGCCTTGTATCATGGTTGTAGATTCTTTTTAATAAAAAAATTTATTCCATAATTTTCCTAACTAATCCCAGTTGTTCTTGGGTCTCAATTGAGTTATTTTAATGGGTGTTACACACAATCGGATAAAATGGAAATCAGGTGGCGGTAGTATTGAAATAGAGGGGGAAATATACAGCTTAACCAAGGCCACTGGCACACCCCCACTGAGCACACCATCAACGACAGAAGGTATTGTTCTAAAAAGTAAAACTTTTATATTTGTGATAAGTGCACCTCTAATATTTGCCAATAAAATAAATAAACAAATCTGAATATAACACACAATATGAATATTTGTGATACATGGCTACTGCGAGTTTGGGGCGTAAACAGTACAAATTTGTATGCTCCATTAGCCCGTTGCATATTTACATTCCTCCCGGCGTAACTTGTGACTCATGTGCAATTGCTAGTTGTAAAAATTTATTATTTTGATAAGAACTTCTTAATGAGATTCTTATTTATCGATTTTTTTTACAAATGTTTAATTGTCACATTTATGGTACTGATCATTTTCAGATTAAAATTTTCATATAGTAATTTATCCCGTGAAAATCACATTCTAGGAATGAGTACTAAAACCACATTTGGGAAATAATATTTTAATGTTAAATATTGAATATTAAACATCGACATCAAGATTGCACCATATTAGCATACCCATCACACCTTTTTGTGTGATTGCTAGTACATAGATCAATTATAGTAAAGTTTAAAAACAAATGTTTACATCCACATCAAGATTTTAGATAAATTGAGTTTTCTATTTAATAATATTAACGACTCATTGATCAATTATGAGTTTTCTATTTAAGAAGTGTCAACCACCAATATTAATATATTGGTAGATGAATATTTAATTTCTTTCTTCTTCATTGTTATATTGGTAGATTAATATCTACTTCATTTCGTTTTCATTTTTATTTATGTGACCATTACATCTTCTAGTATAATTTTTTGCTAGATAAATTGAATTTTGTATTTAAAAAAATTATATTTAAGAAGTGGCATTGGCAAAAAACCACCAATATTAAATATTAGTAGATCAATATTTAATTCATTATCTCTTTATTACTATATTGGTTGATCAATATTGAACTCATTTCCTCTTCATTACTATCCATGTGACTATTGCACCTTGCTAGCTAGATAAATCGAAATTTTTATTAAGAAATATCAAGTACCAAGATTTAACATGTAGATCAATTTTAATTGAACTATAAAAAAATGTTTATATTAAAATCAATATTTTAAAGGTCCCATTACTAGTTCAGAGAAATTGAGTTTTTAAACTTGCAATGACACACTAATTGATTTTGTGCCTTGCAAAATCGATGCCTCATTCGACAAAGAAGAAGAGAACGAAAATTTTAATCACCACACTCGTTGGTGTATTGCAACATTTTATTTTACCAAGATGGATATTTGGACAATATACACCTAGTACATTTTGCTGAAACTAGCATATCTCTTATCTCAATCAATTTCTATAAAAAATATAAGGTATATGAAGATTTCAATGGAAGAACTAAAATGATTGCTATATTTTGAATATGCAAGTGTCATTACAAACTTACATATTCCTAATTAATACTTGAAAAAATAATGTGTCAAACAAAATGAAAATAAGAAATATTTTAGAAATAAAAAAATGGTTTATAAAGAATAATTTGGTCACACACACACACACACACACACACACACACACACACACACACACACACACACACACACACACACACACACACACACACACACACACACACACACACACATATATATATACTATATTGGTCATAAGAAATTCAATAACTTTAAATATTATTAATAAAATATAGGTCACATGCATTAGAAATCATATAAATAATGTTACAATTTTCCAAAATGATCACTAAGATAACACATTTTCAAATAAATATTATTTTAATTACATAGCTTATTAGATTCTTTTCCAGGATAAAATTTGAGATGGCTCATTATCTTAATCAATGGCCTAACTTCTTAGGTGTGGCTCAACTCCATCATTTATTTCCCATAATAGATATTATAAAATTGTCATAATTAATCTACAAGACCAAATATATTGTTGATGGTAAAGTATAGAAACATAAAGCAAGGCTAGTTGAAAGAGGCTTTTAACAACAATTTTGAGTAGATTACAATGAAATGTTTGCACTTGTAGCGCGTTCGAACACATTAAGAATGGTTTTAGCAATTACATCTCAAAACAAATGGCTTGTTTATCACATGGATGTAAAAACAAAATTCTTGAATGGTTTTCTTGAAGAGTAAGTTTATGTGAATTAGCCAGAAGGTTATGAGATTGAAGTTTATGAAGGAAACATATACAGGTTAAGAAAGGCACTCGTGGTCTCAAACAAACACCTAGATCTTGGTACAACAGGATTGATTCTTATTTGATACAAAATGGATTAAGTAGAAGAATATAGCCTACTGTGTTGGTACCCAAATTTAATCTCCTTCAAAGGCGAGCAACATCATGGACTTGGCAAGATGCTCAAAGGCAGATAGATGATCATGCATGTTGTTTCATAGCCGGGGAAGCAATCTATCTAAATTTTTGACACTTAGGCTTTGAACAAGAGTGGGTAGCACCGTAAGAGGATTTGATCTATCCTCACTATTTTAGGTTGGGCTTTTCAACCAAGGTAAGAGAACCCTTTTGTAGCCTGTTGTTTATGGAGGAGATGGAGATATCCTTCCTAATGAAGTTATTAAGGAGACCTTGAATAAAATATGATTAATGTAAAAAAATCTAACTCTCACGAGTTGTCACTCTAGATAGTGGAGATATTCTCTAGGAAAGGTTCAGGCTACTAAAGACATTTGGAATCTTGATTGTTTCTGCATGTTTTGGTAGTAATTTTTTTCATTTGTATACACACATGAAAAATAGGGGTAGTATGGGTAGGATTAGTTATTTTTAAATAAATTTTGGTGGGAGGTGAGGTAGAATGAACTTAATTTGCTAAATATATGAGAACTATTATAAAATGGAAAGTCCAGATAACAAGAGAACTTTAGAATAGATAAAATGTTCCTTTAACTAGAATATGTACTTCAATAGAGGCCCAGATTAGCACTTTTTCACACAATCTATGAGATTCTAATGTGAAGGCTCGAGTTAGAAGGCCCAATAAAACATCAACACCTAAGATTAATCACACTTGAGGTACACCAAAAGGCTTACAGACAATCTCTGTCAACAAATGAAAGAAAAGTGATTTTAAATCATTTATTTCACCCCTAGATGAAATCTCTTCTGAGAAATGAGATTTTAGATGCCACTAAATTGTCACAAGGATTGAGACATGTGTGATTAAGACAAATTTTGATTCAATATTGCAATAAGAAACAAGGAAAACTATTTGCAGACATTCAAAAGTAAAACAAACCCATTTTTCATAAGATCCACATAGAATAACTCGAGTTTGATTAAATTTATCAACAGGGGAAAGTTTCTAGAACAATCGTAGAGCTTGTCAATAGTTGTACATTTGCAACCACCTTGACACAATCAAACTTAATACAAAAGAGATATATAGACTTCTTAGATGACTTCTCAAAAGATAGGCTTTGTCAAATTTTCCTCTTGGGAATTTTCTTCAACCTCTAACACTCTAACCTCCAACCATTTACATGAAAAATTTGTGACATTTATAACAATTATAGTAGAGCCCCTTCTTCCCCAAAAGAAAAAAATATTTAATGTACCAGTGCTCACCATGATCTCGATCGCGATTCCCGAATTAGATCTAGTAAAAATTTGTCAGGTGCTCAAGGGGTAGATCTCTTTGAAAATATCAGCATTCAACTCCTTCATCTGGTAGAACACTCCTCCTTTAACTTTCCAACAACGTCCCCCCCCTAATCTATCGATATGGTTCCTTGTGTTCTCGGGAGAAGAAAAACAGAAAACTAGATTGAGCCCGATAGTCAGACCATTTTAATGTTGAAAGATGTCTCCAGATCTCTCCCACCAAACTTAGATATCAAAATTAACTCCCCTCTTTGTTTGGTGTGTAGGAAATACCAAGAAATCATGAAGACTCACAGTTTGCGGTGTGTTTTAATAAAAATGGGGGAAAATCGGATTCAGACTCACAGTTTTCGTTGATTTTTACTTTGAATTTGGGTCGTCCATGTGGAAGATTCAACTTTAAAATAGGCTCGAGGGCTTCCTTTGACTTTTTACAACCTTTTGGAAAAATGGAAAAAAATTCCATTTTGCTCCACACCTCTACCCTTGGGAAATGAGCCTGACACATGTCCTAAGGTGGGTCCTAGCGAACCACGGCCAAATTCTACCATTTTACCTCCTTTTTGGAAAAGGGAAAATTTTCCAAGTTTTCCCCATAGCTCCGCCCTTGAAAAATGGGCCTGACACGTGTCTCGATGTGGGTCCCAGCGGAACCGCGCTTCCTTTTTTACTTTTAAATTTTTTCTCCCAAAAGGAAATTTTTCCAAATTTCCCCTGAGAGTCTGCACCTCCGCCGTTGACTGGAGCAAGCTTTGACTTTTCCTTTATCGGGCTTGTGGCCATTTTGATGTTTTGATCTTTTGAATATCAGGGGGCAAAAAATCAAGTTACCCCCGATGGTCCGCTTCCTCCCCCCTTTGAATTTTCAAACTGTCACGTGTCACTACGGCACATCTTGAGAAGATCCCTAAAATTTGAGACTTTGAATGAGCATGGGCTCACCACATGTCCTCCTACGGGGTCAAAGTAAGACTTTTTCCCTGCCACTTAAAATTTTCTCCAATCAGAGCTTGGCGGGGCCGCGGGGCGGGTACAAACTTTTTTCCAAAGTAGCCAAAAGGAACAAGTTCAAAAACAAACCCACCATGCCCCATCCGATTAGAAGAAGCCACATAAGCACCAAAAGAACCAATCAGATTTGAGCAGGGCTATGGGACCAAATTTGCCTTTTTTCCAAAAAAGAAAAAAGTGATAAGTTAAAGAACATTAAAATTTTCCTCCGTAATTTCTATTTTATTAATGTATGTATTAGGAATAAGATGTTGTTAAGTATAATTAGTAGTGGCATCCAATAGAAGATAACGGCGCTGTCAGTATGGTGCCACCAATAAAGTAGAGTACGGTAATAGTCAAAGTACAAAAGGAATGTTGTGGTAAAAAGTAAATATTTGTCGTAAGTGGTCCAATAATGTTAAAATGTCAAAGTTGGGGTAAGTAGAGAAGTAGGGTCTACATGATTAGGAATTAGAAATATTATATTTGTAATAAGGACAAGGAGTGATGTCATAAATATTTTGTGTATTTTATTTGTAGAAAAGTCTAAAAAGGTGGAACCCATGTGAGATGATAAGGTTTATCTTATCTTAGAAGATAAGCCTACATGTAAAGGAAAGAGTTTAGGCATGGAATATGATTGGCTGAAGAGATTTCCTATCCTATTTTAGAGATAGGGTGGATAAGCCTAAATTCCTATAAATAAAGAGGCCATCCTCCTCATTTATCATAGAGCAAAGTTATAAAAATTATTTTATGAATAAAGGATTCTTTATGAAGGTGTGTTAAGAAGTCATCAAGAGGAGTAATTGTGAAGTTTCTCCCATAACCATTGTTGGAATCAAGTGGAGTTGGTAACACTTGAGTAATTCATGGGTGAGATTGTAATAATTCCATGTTAATAATATATTTACAAATTTATTTCAGATTTTCCATCATTCTTTTTTTTCATAGTCTATGGTATTCTTGTGTTATGTTTGTTGTTGTGTTTCCAAATTACTACCACCAAACCAAAAGTCAGTGCATTACTAAAATAATCATAAAGCACGAGGAGTTCCCGGTGAAATATTATCATAGTGCCGATTCGTGTTCACATTTTGGTTCCGCTTGCCGACCATTCCTCGTTGGTGGATTTTCTAGAGAGATATTCCCACTTAGTCAAAATCATTTGAGGGTAACCTTGTTTTTATCATGCATAGTAGTTACCATGGTAAATTCACTTTTTACCATGCATGAATATTATTTACCACAATAGTAACTTTACTTTTTACCATGAATAGTATTTACCACAAAGAACTTCACTTTTACCATGAATAGTGTTTACCACAAGAAAGTCAGCTTTTTACCACAAGAAGTCAAGTTTACCATAGTTTACCGTGGTCATTCATTCTATTTTACTATAAAAGGTGTAAAGTCACTTTCTATTGTAGTGAGTCCAATTATTTGTGCACATAAGTCTTACTGATTGTACTTGTGAGTTGGTATTTCACTGTGGTTACATTTTAAAATGGGGAAGATTCCTATTTTTTCAACCCAATCTAATGAAGATGCTTCCTCTTTCATTCAAGAGTTTAAATGATCTTGTATTTGTAATGGCCTCATAAGAAGGGAACAATGGAATTAATTTTTTCCTACCTTTTTGGATGGTTCAAATTTTAGGTGGTTTGAAACACTAGGTGATAATGTGAAAAACTCATGGGATTTATTAACCAAAGTTTTCAAGAATTTGGTGAACAAAAAAATATGCAGATCTCATGATCGATATCACAAAGCTATCCCAAGGAGAGAAGGAGAAGATAAGGGATTATCATGCTCGTGTTCTAGAGCTAAGGAGGAAGCTCGATGCCCAGATCCAAGGAAGGATTAGCGGATGGGTCGATGAATGGCATGGATAATCTCCTCTATAAGCACTTCATTCTTGGGATGAAGCCAGAGATCGACAATGAGTAAAGTATGACCACCCAACTTACCATCAACAAGCAAAGGAGATTGTAAGAAGGCAAGAAGAAAGCATGGAAGAGGAGCCCAAAGAAATTGTTGCTAAGGTAGAGCCTACACCAACACCTTTGGTCCAAAATCCACAACCACTCTCGGTGAGCACAAATATTTTCCCTAGTACATCTACTGAGTATGAAGATCTACTCAAGAAGATGGGTCAGTTAACTATTAATCTTCTTCAAGGAAAGGAATTTAGTTCTCAGGGAGGAGATAGAGGTCCAAAAAGAAATATAACTGAAGTTGTATGTTATGGTTGTCATAAAAAGGGTCATTATAAGTATAATTGTCCAGATAGAGCTTCTACATCTGGTACAAGAGATAATGATAAAGGAAAAGCACCTGTGAATTCTTTTGATGTAGTAGATAGAGCATAAATAATGAAGTAGATGTGTTTGTAACAAAAAAAGAAAGAAAGAAAAAGATAACCAAGATGGAAATGATCCTAAGAAGATGAAAGGAGAAACTAGTAAGAAACATAGGAGAAGAAAGTTGGGTGTGCAGGATTTTCTAATTTCACAGGGACAAGGACCATACTCCATCTTAGAAGATCTATCCAAAAGGCCTGCAAATATTACATATGGTCAACTTCTGGCTATGTCTTCTGAGAAGAGGCGGGAGCTGCGAAGTGGACTCAATGCTCGACGAAGTAAGGAGGTTGAGGTACCTATTTTGGAGGTAGAGGTGGATCCTTACGCTCCACAAGCTGAGGTATTATGTAATGGTATTTCAATTCATGATGTCTTAGTTGATGGAGGTGTTATAGTTAATGTAATGACCGAGTCTGTAATGAATATGTTGGGTTTAAAATTGATCGCCCTCAACACTTATGTTAAGGTCATTAAATAAGGGAAAACTAAACCAAGAAGGTGTTGTTTCAAATGTGGCAATATCTCATATGGGTGTTGTATGTGTGGTAGACTTTCAGTGATGAAAATGGTATCGTTGCATACCCAATGTTGTTGGGAAGGCCATGGCTAAGGAGAGTTCATGCAAGAAACTACTGGAATGAAGGCTTCATGACACTTGGACGTGGCAGAGAGAGGGTGAAGATAAACGTGATCCCTCGACATCATAAGGTAGAACCTGTGGATTCAAGTGATGAAACTGATGATTGGACATCCTCTGATTACTCTAGTACTAGTGAAGTGGACACAGAAGATGAAGAAAGTGAGGTTGATGTTTCATTCATGGATATCCTTCCAGTCACACCGACTCATGAACCCATAAAATTATCTGAAGAAGAAATTGATGATCATCTCCAACAAATAAAGATTGGTGATGTTGTGATGGAGAATGAGAAGGAATCCTACCTCCAGCTCTTTCAAGGTACATACACCTATTCACTTTTGATTACAAGGAACTCCATCAAGTAAGTTGGGTAGAACATTCTATTGAGCTGGTAGATGGTGCTAAGCCCATAAAGCAAATGCCATATAGAATGAATCCTAATTTTTCCAAGACTGGTAAAAGAAGAAATAGATAAGTTACTTGATGCATGATTCATATTTGTTGTGGAGAATTCAGAATGGGTTTCTCCCATTGTGATCTCAATAAAAATAATGGGAAACTACGCATTTGTGTTGATTATAGGAAGCTCAACAAGGCAACAAAGAAGGATCATTACCCTTCCATTCTCGATCGATCTTGACGAAGTAGCTGGCCAGGAGTGCTATAGTTTTGTTGATGGATATAGTGATACAACCAAGTTCGTATAGCAGAGAAAGATCAGCTAAAGACCACGTTCACCACTCCTTGGGGAATGTTTGCTTATAGAGTTATGCCTTTTGGGTTGTGTAATGCTCCGCAACGTTCCAACACTTGATGAATAGGGTGTTTGAACCCTACATTGGGAACTTCATCAGAGTATTTCTGGATGATTTTTACATCTATGGGAGCAAGATGGACCACCTACACTAGATGGAGACAACATTTCAAAGGTTAGATGAAGCACAAGCCTCACTAAACCCTACAAAGTGTGTCTTTGGATGTTCTAAAGGTGTTTTGTTAGGGCATGTTATATCCAGAGATGGTATTGGTACTGATCCTGATAAAGTTTCAAAAATCAAAGAGTTACCATTTCCTATGAATAGAAGTAAGTTGAGATCATTTTTAGGCCATGTGGGTTACTATAGAAGGTTCATCAAGAATTTCTCAAAGATTACATAGCCACTAACCCAGTTCTTGAAGAAGGATGTTACTTATGAACCAGGAAATAAGGCGCATGAAGCTTTTGAACAACTAAAGGAAGCTTTGGTGTCTTCACCTATTTTAAAGAATCCAGATTGGAGCAAGCCATTCATTGTGTATATTGATGCCTCAGATGCAACACTAGGAAGTACTCTGAGCCAAAAGGATGAAAATGGGAATGATCATCCAGTTTACTTTGGGAGCAGACAAATGAGCAGTGCTGAGGTAAATTATACTATAACTGAAAAAGAGGCTCTAGCTATCATTTTTGTTATAAAGAAGTTTAGAAATTACTTGCTAGGGCAGAAATTTATAGTTGTAATAGATCATCAGGCTCTAAAATATATTGTAAATAAGCCTAACCCATCAAGGAGGATAGCAAGATGGATAATTTTGCTACAAGAATTTGAATTTGATATTATAGATAGGCCAGGAAAGAAGCATGTCAATGCAGATGCACTCTCTCGAGCCTATGATGGTTTAGGTTCATCTTGTGATGATGATGATTTCCCATATGCAACATTGTTATCCTCGACACAATCCCTAGTGAATACATAGATATTTGGAATTATCTGAATGAATTCAAGTTTCCTGATGGTGCCAATGCAAAGACTAAGAGGAAGATTACTCAAGCCAATCATCCATATTCTATTCTGCATGGAGTATTATTTCGAATAGGACCTGATGGACAGTACAAGAGGGTAGTTGGACGTGATCAAGGGAAGGAGCTGATAGAAGAATTCCACAATGGTACATGTGGAGGACACTTCTCTGACAACTTACAACAAGAAGGATCTTGATGCAGGTTATCACTGCCCACTCTTTTTAGAGATTGTTATAATTATTGTAAGACATGTGATATTTGTCAAACACATGGTAACCATAAGACTTCATCAACTCCATTATGCCCTATTCTTCCACTTGGTCCCTTTGAAAAGTGGGGAATAGATATTGTAGGTCCACTTCCAACTACCCCACGCCAAAATAAGTATATTGTAGTTGCCACAGATTATTTAACCAAGTGGGTTGAAGCTAGGCCATTGAAAACAACTTCCATGGATGAAGTGGCAAGGTTCATATATGAACGCATTGTCACCAGATTTGGTTGCCCATTAGAAATTGTAACAGATCAAGGAAGCCACTTCATTAATGAGGTGGTAGAAGCCCTAGTCAACAAGTTTTCTATTAAGCACAAGAAGGCAACAACATACAAGCCAAGCACAAATGGACAGGTGGAACGAACAAATTTTGTGTTATGTCAAATTCTAGCAAAAGATGCAGCCTTGTAGGTACATAAGTGGGATAAAAGGATTCATGCAACATTATGGGCATATAGGGCAACATCAAAGTCAGCAACAAGATACTCCCCATTTCAGTTGGCTTATGGCATTGATCCAGTTCTTCCTATTGAGTTTGATATTCCCACTGTGAGAGTTATGAAAATGAAAGGATGGATGAAAGTGATTCAGTAAAAGAAAGGTTGGTGCATCTTCATTTGCTAGAGGAAATGAGGGAAATAGCAAGGATACAAGCTATAAGAAGAAAATGAAGCAGAAGGAATACTTTGATCAAAAGATCCGTTGGTCTCCATTTCATGTGAATGACTTGGTTCTAGTATATGATTCCAGATACAAAAAAAGAAGGCAGAGAAAATTTCTTCCCAAATGGATGGGGCCCTACAAAATAGCAGTTGTGCATGAAAATGGTACATATCGACTGAGGAATTGATGGTACTCCCATTACAAAATGGGTCAACCATGACAAGTTAAAGATTTTCCAGCACCACTTTAAATGTCCATAAAGAGTCTACTCCGAGGACGGAGTAAGCTAGGAAGGGGGAAAATGTCGACATTAAAATTTTCCTCCATAATTTCTATTTTATTAATGTATGTATTAGGAATAAGATGTTGTTAAGTATAATTAGTAGTGGCATCCAATAGAAGATAACGGCACCATTAGTACGGTGCCACCAATAAAGTAGAGTATGGTAACAATCAAAGTACAAAAGGAATGTTGTGGTAAAAAGTAAATATTTGTCGTAAGTGGTCCGGTAATGTTAAAATGTCAAAGTTGGGGTAAGTAGAGAAGTAGGGTCTACATGATTAGGAATTAGAAATATTATATTTGTAATAAGGACAAGGAGTGATGTCATAAATATTTTGTGTATTTTATTTGTAGAAAAGTCTAAAAAGGTGGAACCCATGTGAGATGATAAGGTTTATCTTATCTTAGAAGATAAGCCTACATGTAAAGGAAAGAGTTTAGGCATGGAATATGATTGGCCGGAAGAGATTTCCTATCCTATCTTAGAGATAGGGTGGATAAGCCTGAATTCCTATAAATAGAGAGGCCATCCCCTCTCATTTATCATAGAGCAAAGTTGTAATAATTATTTTATGAATAAAGGATTCTTTGTGAAGGTGTGTTAAGGAAGTCATCAAGAGGAGTAATTGTGAAGTTTCTCCCATAACCATTGTTGGAATCAAGTGGAGTTGGTAACACTTGGAGTAATTCATGGGTGAGATTGTAATAATTCCATGTTAATAATATATTCTACAGTTGTATTTCAGATTTGTCATCATTATTTTTTTTGTCATAGTCTGTGGTATTCTTGTGTTATGTTTGTTGTTGTGTTTCTAGATTACTACCACCAAACCAAAAGCTGTGCATTACTAAAATAATCATAGCATGAGGAGTTCCCAATGAAATATTATCAGAGTGGCGCATTACTAATCGAATAATCATAAAACTTGAGGATTTCCTTTTACAAAACTAACCCGTTTGAAAATATGTGTATTAAACAAGCACTCTTAAGAGTCTTAGCCTAAGCCTCCATTTGCACAAAATAATCACCCAACATCCTTATCTGACCCTTGTAAGCATGCAACAAATCCATCTTTATTTTTTATTTTTAAATCCTATTTAATACAAATATATATATATATATATATATATATATATATATATATATATATATATATATAACAATATTAACAATATTTTAATCTTGATAATATGAAAATATTAATAATTTTTAGTATTAATAATATTTATAATATTAATATTATCATTAATAAGTAAAAATCATTCTATTGTTAATAATATTAACTAAGCTTAATCTTGCACTACAAAATTTCCTTTTAAAAAATTGATAATTATTTTACCAAGGGTTGATCTATAATCTTGTTTCATCCATCTTTACCATTTTCTATAATAAGAACAAAAATGAAATTAATTTAATCTTAACAACACATTTATAAAACCCAATATACCCATAGTTTACTTTACTGAACTATGTAGTTCCTTTTCTCAACTAGATTTTTAGAAATCAATATGTTACTTGACAAGGTAAGTGCCAACTAAAATTTAAGTGTTTTCCATCTATACATAAAAAGTTTGACTCTCTTTCAACCAATACAAAAGAATAACAACTTTAGTTGATCTTGCTAATGTATGCCTTTCAAGTAATACAATAGGAAATTAATATTTCTTTCCTTTACAACATACAAGTTTCATTTATTTCCAACAAAAATTTGAACAATATTTCCCCACATTTTAAATGAGCATTACTCCTCTTGAAAACAATGAAACTACTAACAATATTTTCCAATGGTTTTAAAACAAGAACAACACACTTATTTGAGACAACAATTCAACTCAAATGAGAACACATTGAATCCTTTTTCCAACTACATATCCATTTTATCAAACTTGTTTCACTAAAATTGTTTTTCTTTCCCACATGCATTACAATCTTAATAACAAATATTCAATGCAACTTTTCTTTCAAAGGAAACAATGCAATAATCTTCCACTTGAAGTGGGAATTTTTACAAGAAGGTAACTATAATGGAAAATTTCTTAGTCTTCTATAGTTTCTCCAAGCTTCCAACTCTCCAACAATGGCTCCATATTTTCTCCACTTGATCACAACAAAAATGGGGGAGAGGAAACACTCTCCACCCAACCAAAACTCCAATGAGGAGGAGAATCAATCCTCCTCATTGGCCCCCAAGCCCCAACCACAAGGCAATAAGGGATGGATCAACACATGGAAACTATACAATGCTTCCACACTTACTTTCAAGAAACAACACACAATAAAGATAACCACAAAAACACTTATTTTTTTAAGCACAACAACATCCCAAAATAATGGCTCTAAAATATGCCAAGTAGAGAAAGGAATATGGGGATACCCTTGTGCCTCCCAAGGGTTTGGAAACCCTCCTCTAAAATCCTCCAAAACACAATCAACCCCAAAATATATTATGCCTCCCTACAACATAAAATATATGTCTCTTATGCCTCCCTCACTCTTATGCCTCCCTCTCTCTTATGGCTCCCACAATGCACAAAATAAAAAAATAGAACAAGGTAGGGATCTAAAACCCACTCCCTCCTAACACACAAAGAATCTCTTATGCCTCCCAACATATTTCATCCCCATTTCACTATCTCAACACAACCTAAAGCCATTTCACTACCCAACACTTCAAGCAAGAAAACAAATCCATACAACACATAACATACAAGAAAACAAGGGTGCAAGACCCTACCTTGCCATGGTAAAGCTCCACTTTCCAAGAAAGTCCCAAAGTCTTCCAAAATTAAGAAATTACAAGCACCCTTCAACTCCAACAAGCAAGTATTCCAAAATCCAAGAGCCAAAACCAAGCAAGTAACCCCAAATACTTCCCAAAAATTCTAATAAATAGAAAAGAGGAAGAGGGAGATGATGTGGCTCCATGTAGGATGCCACATCATTTCTTCTCCATCCCACATCACCCAAGTCAAATCCATACCCCAAGGCATAATAAATGGGTGGTTGAGAGGTATGAAAAACTCTTACACACACCACTCCAACCCACACCCTTTAAGGACAAAATTTAAACACATGTAAGAAAGTGCAATTAAAACTCACCTTTTGCCTTCCAAAACACATAATGGGGTCTATTTTTGACCCCCCAACCCATAGGTAGGGTTGGTATAAGAAATTAAGAGGTGTGGGACAAGTTTAACTTGTCCCACAAGCCTCCAAAATGACCCTTAATCCCAAATCCGAGTTTCCCATGTAGGGTGGAGTGTACAACACTCAAATCACATACACTCAACTAATAACCACAAGGACCAAAGAACCAACTACTCCAATAAATGAATCCCTTTTGTCACATCTAAAATTTAGATTAATAATATGATTAGTTCAATTAATTAAGACACTTAAACCAATTAATGATAAAAGCGAATTACATCACAAATTAAATAACATACACCAAAATTAATAAAAGAAAGGAAAACAACTACACACAAATCCTTGGTCATGATTGGAGGTCATCTCTCCATAGGGACCCCCTAACAACAAAATAAAACACACACAACATAAAAAAAGTTTCCATGGTAACCGTTGTTGTATCCATCTAGCATTTTGATGTTGTTGGTCTCCAATACCCCTTTGATTGTTGTGATATAATTACCTGCAAAATCACACAATACCTCCTTCGGCCTTGTGGCTGCATCAAAACATCCAAGATAAAATATATGCATATAAGTCAACAATCATCCATATATAAATTAAATCATCATCTAGAAAATAATGTTATTATTTTAAAATTCCAACAACATCTCAATTCTAAGTTTTATCGATACCAATAAGATCACAAGATTAGTTCAACTGCTAAAACCTATTCAATATGACGGGAATGACAAATTTAATAAATATATAAATATATCAACAACACATCATAATCAATATAAAATGTCTCTCTAAGAATCCACACAAATCATACTATGAATCGAAATTCAACAATAGTCTAAGTATCTCTATCGCCTAACATCACACTAAGCCAAACTTATATAATAAATGTATATAGTCAACAATAATTAAAATAAAAATTTAATAAGTGTCAAAGGAAAATGGGCACTACATGAAAATTCAATGTCAACACTTTGTTTTCCATGGCAGCTTTCACCTCCTCCACCTTGGTATTTTCCGACAGCCTGAATCGACAGAGGAATCTTCCCCGCGAGCGTTCCACACGGTGATATTTATCATTCTTGTGCTCCTCTTCTTTGCTGTGTTCTCCGCTTATCTGAAGAATTCGTCCATCTTCCACTTCTATTTTCACCTCCTCTTTTTTTAATCATGCAAAATAAAGCATATGTTCCCTTACATTAAGAATTTTGAAACAAAACGGAAAAGTTAAAGAGAAAATTTTGAAATTATGAGCTTGAGGAGTTTACTTCAAGTCAATCTGAGTATTGGCAACAAGTGATGTATCCCTAAAAATTTTTGTGGAGGCATGGCCTGCTAAAATGGAGGAATTGAAAGACTTAAATAGATGCCACACATCTAGTGAAAATGGGTCGGAAACATAATCTCTCGAGCTCCTGTCGAAAAAGCTTAGGATGATCAACATTATAAAGCTCACAAATTCAATTAAACTCTTTTTCACTTAGCAATCTCGAGCAATATCTATTGTGATCATACATCATTAGAATTTGGAATTTATATCCATCAAGTCAAGTTAAATCAGTGAAGGTTCCAGAGTTTTCTCAAACTTTCTTTGTGGTGAGGGGATGAGATTATTCCAGTAGTCACTCGAGGGTTCGAGGAATATATTTCCATCCCATATTGCATTTAGTAACATGTGGATGTAATGGAAAGAGGATGATGATGAAAGAAGATGGAAGTTACACAAAATATTGACTCTAGGTAGGCCTATCAACTAATTAAGCAACACAAACCATTTTAGAACCAGGAATAAAATCAAACATTTTTTTTATCAATGAGATTGATGATATATAGTATTTGAATGCTTCCATCCTTGAGTGCAGCGATTAATTTTGACATCCACCTATACCCATTTTTACATATCCCACAATCATTTCCACTTCGAGACCACATAATTTCTAGGAATTTTGTCCAACATTAGTTGTAGTGAGATAAAGAACATGAATGCTCTATGAGTAACATCCAAGTTAGACACCTATCAACACATGATTGAAGGATACACACATCTTCTCATTGGCTATGAATTACATGAAATTATTTTTCCCATAGGAAACATAACATTTTACACTCATAGGAAACCCAAATGGCAAAACACACAGGTATAAGCCATTTTTCAAAGAACCGTATGGTGCAAAATATGGTGCCATGTAGTTTATCCCTATATGTCAAATCATTTTTCTCCAACCGCATTGAGAGTTGTCACCAGGTTAAATTTGACGGCCACCTATGCCTTCAAAAAAAATTTAGGTGAGGGTAATTCCTAGACATGCCTTTCAAAAATATAAAATAGTGTTATTTTTACACTATTTATGAAATATTATTTTATATATATTTAAATCTTTTTAATATATATTAATATATTTTACATATAAATTATTTGTATAAATAATGATGGTCATACTTAAAATATGCAAATCGCATGTGACTATTTTCAAATATTTGCAAGTACATTTCGGTAATTAACGTTATGAAAAATATTTAAATGACCATCAAATTTAACTTTTGGATGTTACCTATGGCTCGACATGTGTTAGGGAGCCTAATGGAAATATTATATTCTAAATTTATAAATTAGCAATCGTATTTGAAATGTATGATGGAAACGTTGGAGGGCATCTTTTGAAGGAGTCAAATTCCAGAGAGAGAAACAATATGAGAGGAAGAGGGGTAAAGTAGGAGGGGTTAGAGGGTGGAGAAGTGAGATGGTGGAGAAGTAAGAGGGTGGAAAAAATGGAAAGGGGAAACAAGTTGAAAGTTTACTATCCAAGAACCACACGACAAATATGTTAAACTGCAATTGTTAGAGTTAGTATGTTCGAGAAGAATGTGGTTTTATTTGAACACTAAGTGGTCATACCAGATGATTTGGGCCTACAATTTTTAAATCCTCAAAGCTTGAGATTTTTTCCAAGGAACACATGTTCAACATAGATATGAATGAATAGGAGTATGTATAAATAATCTTTATGAAAATGTTAAAATGATGTCAAAACACCTTATCTTAAATTTGTAACATGCTTTCGAGCGCGCATTATAAAGCCACCCTATAATTTTTATTTTCCATAGCGAAGTGCGAGGAATTCTTTCTTTCATTTCCTAACATGTGAATACAATCTAGTGCTCTACCAATTAAACACCTAAGTATATCCATGAAACCCTTATCTACCACAATATGAAATGCTACAATTCCATCATTATTCATTCGATTACATGTTTCTGAAATTTTTTAGAACAATTTTTCACAAGTTGTAAATGGACATACATGGTTGACAATTTTATTAGTGGTACAATGTGTAAGAAGAAGGAAGATGTCATCTTCACTTGGTGTAGTTTGTTGTGTCGGAACAGAGATAATGGCATCATCATAATTCAACACATGCCCTCAAACTTCAATATTTTTCGTCCGCATTCTGAATGGTATCAGAATGAGCCACCGCCAATTCTAATAGGAAATGTCTTTTGCATAAAAATATGAAATATGGTTCCTTCAATAAAAATTTAAAAAAAAAAAAAAAAAAGTTCTTAACTACTTTAACAAAGTATCTTGCAAAAAGTAGAAGTTCTCAACTTCTATAAATTATCATGGATTCTTAAAATAAAGATTCCAATATTCCAATTGATATGCTTTCTCTTGAGACACTCAGACAAGTAACCTAGATAAAGTAAACTTCTAAGAATTGTGATATTGAGTTAATAATAATTATTGTGTATAAAAATTATAAAAGCCTGGAGATAAGTAGCATTAGAGTTGATAAAGTCCAGACAGAGTTTCAAGGCGTAAGCTGTAGAATCGATCCACCTTTGTAGTAAAATCATTATAAAGATGTGATTGAATTCTGAGCATTTTTACAATATAATATATTTTATGCTTGAATTGTAACTTCTCACACAAACCAAATTCCAACAACAATTAACATTCACTTATTAAAATTATATTACAAAAAGTTTTAAACAAAAATCACTAAGAGTGTTTCTATTAACTATGTCGTAGTAGTGATACAACGAAAGAATTGTCCATTACAAGAAGTGACCGGTCAAATAGATCAGAATAATCATATAAAATTTCAGTTGAATGCATTTATCGATAATTTGTTAGATGTTTACACCTAAAAATGGTAAAAAATGTGATCTAATCCAACTTTCTCCATTCTCAAAATAGTATTAACACTCTAAATGAAAAAAAGCAATTCAACTCTTTTGTAGATGCATTGACATCTCAAGAAACTTGGATCTTGGAATTCAGACTACCAGAAAATCTTCCTGGCTACCTTATAGCAAAGACATGCAAAACAATGATTTATTCACAAATGAAAAATCATTCAATATGGTTTTTAGCAGAATAAATTACCCAAATGAAACAGGCACTATTAATTTTCATTTACACATTCAATATAAATTATAAGCTAACTATGAAATGAAACAAATGATTCATCTTTTCAATTTTCCATAGCTTTCTCTTAAGACACTCAGAAAAGTAACCTAGATAAAGTAGACTTCTAATAATTATGATACCGAGTTAATACAAATTATTATGTATAAAAATTATAAAACCTTGAAGATGAGTAGCATTAGATTTGATAAATTCCAGAAAGAGTTTCAAGGCCTAAGCCGTAGAATCGACCCACCTTTGCAATAAGATCATTATAAAGTTGTGATTGAATTTTTTTAAAATCTAATATATTTATGTGCTTGAATTATAACTTCTCACACCAACCAAATTCCAACAAAAATTAACATTCACTTATTAAAACAAGATGACAAATAGTTTTAAACAAAACTCACTAAGAGTGGTTCTATTAATTTTATCGTAGCAGTGATACAATAGAAAAAATTATCCATTAGAAGAAGTGAATGATTAAATAGATTAGAATAATCATATAAAATTTCAGTGGAATGCATTTATTTATAATTTGTTAGGTGTTTACACATAAACATGGTAAAAAATGTGATCTAATCCAACTTTCTTTGTTCTCAAAATAGTATTTTTGGTGCTCAAATTAGTCTTGCCCCATTTGTCATTAAAATTCCTCATTTTGTGGCCTCTGTCATGTTTTCTATCTCCTATGTTGGTCCTTGAAGACTCTGTCCTCCATTTGGTTTCCATGATCAGTCCCTTCCTTGGTCGAAGATCACTTAAAGGTCCAAAATTTGTTTTTGTTTCTTTGTCCATCTGAAGGAGTCTGTAAATTGGGCATAAAACTTGGGTTGTTCCTTTCCTTCCATTTTCCGCAATCACGTTTTGTTGTCCCTGTCATTTTTGTCCCAAATACCTATGGAAACGTGATTGGATGTAGCTCGGAAGATCATATTTGAGCCTTGTAACATTTCCAAATTCTCGTCCTTGAAGAAAGATTCATTTCCGGCTCAAATGGTGGTTTTCCTACATTTTTATGGTTTGACAGTGTGTTTTTCCCCATCAAATTTTCATCTATGCATCAGTGGAATCGTGGCCCTTTTTGGTTGGATGCAGCTCGGTGGGGCACTCTAAAAACTTTATGGCTTACTTTAACCTAAAACTTGTCCACGTGGAGGAATGGCGCTCGTTTGAAAATTCACCTTTTGGTTTGGCCTTAGAGTTGCACTGGGGGGACACGTGGAGCATTCCCTTGCTTTACCCAGTCTTAGATAAATTTTTCATACAAACCAAGATAGTTTTGGTGGGCCATGGACACGTGGAGCGCCGCGCCATTTGAGGATCCACCTCAGGGTCCCACTTTAACAATTGCGATAGGGAGACATGTGGAGGCTTCCTCCCGCTCTCCGATTTTTACTTAAACTCTTAAAAGAATTTTTCTAAGATCTGGGACACATGGTGAACTCACGCTTGTTTAGGGTCTCTGCTCTTGGGAACCATCTCGAAGTTGCACCGTGAGAACACGTGGAGGCTTCCACTGGGTCTTCCCTTAGACTTCCAAGCAAACTTTCTAAAGGCCTGGGACATGTGGATGGACCGTGCATGTTTGGGGACTAGCCCCTAAGATTTATTTTGAAAATGTGCTAGGAGGAAACTTGGAGGTTTCCGCTCACTCTTCCCTTTGCTTGTACTTTTCAATGACCGAAGAAAAATGTCTCGGACCATAGACACATGGCACCTTCCGCTTGAACCTTCAAATTTTTAATAGACTCGCCGGAATGAGACACGTGTTGATCCCGCGCTTGTTTCAGGTATCTACTTTTGTGGACCATCTTAAAATGCGTCATTGAGACACGTGGAGGCTTCTATTGGCTCCTTTTTTCACCGAGACTTTTCAAAGGCCAAAAACATTTTCTTGGGCCTAGGGTACATGGAAGGCTCGCACTTGTTTGAGACTTGCTCTATGCTTTCTCCTTTGCAGTTGCACTAAGGAAACACGTGGATGGCTACGATATAAAGTGGAAAAGGGGCAGATCAATAGTTGATGTGCATTTCACCTATTTTTCCTCCATTTTTCTCCAAGACTCTTGGAGATGCGAATACACACTATTTTTCATCGTTCTTTGATGAAATTCTTTGTCATCTCTGATCAGTAAGGTGCCATTGAATGGATTCAAAACTTAAATTGTGAGTCCAAGGATCGTTAAGGTTGATATTTTGAAGTGGGAATTACAAGAGGAAATGGAAGTGGGGCAGAAATTGTAGAGGAAAAAGAGGGAAAAGGGATGAAATGATGAAGGTGCAGGCGCAAAAGGTCAAAAAGGCATTTCCTTGAGAGCAAAAGGGATGACCTATCAAGTCTTGCTATGCAGAGGCTCCACAAAATTATTAAAAAGGGGATTTCTCGCATGAAAAATCAAAATGATTAAAAGGACTCCTAAAAAGTTATGGCATGACATCCTAGTCATTAGTCGAGAGCCCAAGAAACGTGATCAATTCACAATTGGTCCACCTGGTAGATTTCGGATCTGAATTTGTTAAACATCGTTGTCTAAAACAAATTGGTAACAAGAAAAGGTCCCTCGAATATTCTTCTCTTTTGGGGGAAAATTGAGTGAGAAAAATGTATAAATGCAATGAGAATACTCTTACAAATGGTCGAGTTTGAATTCTTGAGAATTTTTTTGAGAAAGCCATCTTCTCGAGAGACCAAAGCCGAGATAACCTGTTATTTTCTTTTGTGTTAGATTTTCTGTCGTGTCAAGTTGCTTGCAGATGTATATCCATTGATAAGCACTGAGATTGCTCTGAAGCTTTCCCCTGCTAATGAATCTAAGTAATTTTGGAATTAATTTGTGTCAAATCTCTAGAAATTTGTGTCTTCTTTGTTTCAGAATGTCTACAAATAGTTTCTTTCATTCCCATTGTAATCTTATATTGAAATATTTATGAAATCACACAAGATCTTGTCCCTGTGATAGTTTAATGGTATTTGCAATTTCATTTCAAGAAGAGCCTTCATCTTGGATGAGATAAACAAATTTAAAATCAATTCACTGTAATTTGTTGATAAATATTGTCTATAAGTCTTCGGGTGTACCTTAGGCATGATTAATCAGAGACTTTGGTGTTTAATTGAGTCTTTCAATTCAAGCCTTCGTGTTAGAGTCTCAAATATTATGTGAAAACGTGCTGATTTGGGCCTCCATTAAGCACACCTTCTAGTTGAAGGAACGTCTTGACTGTTTCTAAAGCTTTCTCGTTGTTGAAGTTGTTCATTGTTGTGAAGTCTCTTCGAATATCTGGTATAATCAACTTTATCCTTCTTCATCTCCTACCAAAATAATTTAAAAACCATTGATCCATCCTGAACTACCCTTGTTTTCCCTGTGTATCAACAAAGGAACAAAATCTACTTGCAAAAATATGCAGAACAATTAGGATTTCTTAATGTCTTCAATAACCTTAGCCTTGTGTTGAAAATATCTCCATCATTTAGAAGTGACAACTCTTAAGAGTTAAATCATGGAGCATTGACCGTATTTTCCCAAGGTTCTCTTCATAGAATTTGTGCAAAAGAAGGATATCTCCATCTCCTTCATCAAACAGAGGTTACACTAAGGGTCCTCTCACCCTAGTCGAAGAGGCACAACCTAAAGTAGTGAGGATAGGTCAAATCCTCTTAAAGGTGTTATCCATCTCTCCACAAATCTGAGTAACAAAGGGTTAGTTAGATCTCATCCCCGGCTACAAAACGACACACACTATGATCTATCTGCCTCTAAGCTCCCTATTAAATTTGTGTTACTGCTCGGCTTGAAAAGGAGAATAAATTTGGATACCAATAGTATTAACACTATAAATGAACCAAATTAATTCTATTCTTTTGGTAGATGCATTGACATCTTAGGAAAGTTGGATCTCGGAATTCGGACTACCAAAAATATTCCTGGCTGCCTTATAGCAAAGACATGCAAAACAATGATTTATTCACGAATGGCAAAGAATTCAATATGGTTCTTAGAAGAATAAATTACCAAAATGAAGCAGGGATTATTAATCTATTTGTACACAATCAATAGAAATGATAAGATAACTATGAAATGAAACAATTGATTCATCTTTGCTTCATCAAATATAGATTTAACAATAGAATGATTAGATGCTTCCCATAACAAACTATAGTAGGTTAAATTTTACAGAGGTGGAACATTGTGTTTTTCCTTTAAACTTTATGATATATGAATCAAAATAGGAATTTATTTACAGATACATTCTTATTAGTCTTATATTAAATTGGAGAATATTCTGACCAAACCTTATCGATGACTCTTAAAAATAAAGGAGGCAGAATGGCCAAAGGAGGCACATGAATATCTCCTCCTCCTTCCTCTATGTAGCAAACCCTATTTTGGAAAAAAAAATGTCATAAACCTAACACGGAAAAATAAATCCATCACAGCCTAAATATTTTTGCGAGGTGGTAGCAGTCATTAGTGTTAGCTTAAATTATTAACTAATACAATGTTTTTATTTCTATTGTAGACCGACCATGTCGGTTGTGCCTTCGTGGCACCTTTCCCTTCAGTTAACAATTCCAGTGAACTATTTTTGTATAGTATAAATTGGATTTTTCCTTGCGTGGAAATCAATCAAATATTTCTTCTCTCCATCGTTTAGCATTGGTATCAGAGCTTGTTATATTCAACGGCCTGTGTATGGACACTGACCAAGAAGAGGAACTCTGAAGTGTGGCAACAGCGACTACTTTTTTCTACCCTGGAAAGTACGTGGAGAATTTGCTGATCAGTTTGGAACGTGGGAGTCTATTTTGCAACATGAAAATCAAAGTGAAAGATTTGTCTTATCTTTGTATGCGTGGAAGATTGGATTCGAAGATTCTTTTTTGGAAACATGTGTTGGACGTGGCTCTTTGGTAGTTCTGTTTGAAATATATCATTGGCACCTATCGTTGGCTCAGAAAACCTGCAAACCTGTGCGTTTGAAGCCATCTTCTTATACTCCTTGGCATCGACCTGGACGTCGCAACGACCAAGTGAAAAGGAAAATACATTGTTCCCGCGTGGATGATAGATCCTTGTGAAAGAGTGGTGAATAATCATCCAGACTTGTGTGAAAATATTGACGTTGGCGTGGAGAAGTGACTAGTATTGAAATTGCATCGACCAACCTTGATTGGAAGGCGAGTAGACTGTTGCAAAATGTGAAGGAGCAAGTAACATATGTCATGTATTCCAGATGTTGAGAGCAGCACTGCAAGAAATCCGCGTAATGATTTGCCATTAACAAGCCAAAAAGAAAGCACGATATTTTACTTTTCCTTACTTGATGCCCTTTGTAACAGTGGAAATCTGTAATTTGAGGAGATTGTGCATCAAGGACTACTAGGAGTGGTTCTGTTTTGACGTACGGTGCCAAACCAAGAAGGTTATGTTATCTATTTTTCCCTCAAGCGAAATGGACAATGGAAAAGGAGTAGACCTGAGCTGAACCAGGATTTCGCAAGAGGAGCTAGGGTTTTTGGCATGATCAGGGGTTTCTAAAATGATAGGTTGCAGGCAAGCAACGAAGGAAGGCTTGACTTAGTGAGAAGGTGAGTGAAGTGGGTCGAGCACATTGCAAGGGAGCTCGGGAGTTTGACCTAGTTCGGGGAATGGAGGATCTTCAAAGTCCAAACACTTCGGACTTTGGAGGTGTGGCCGCTCGGAAGTAGGCCAAGGTGGATTTCGGGGACTCAACGAAAAAAGACCAAAAAGGGAGAAGAAGGTCTGAAACCCGAACTCCGAATTTTTGGAGTTCGAGATTTCAGAGATTTGGAGGTTTCATGAGCTCAGGAAGGTGAACAATGCCAAAATCCAGAAGACACAAAGCTCTGGAAGCCCGAAGTCAAAATTTCACACTTCGAGGTTTTGGCATTTAAGAACTTTTTGGTTCTTAGCCAAATGAACAGTGTCACACAATACGAACTCTAAGTCCAAACTCTGAAGTCTGAAATTCAAACTTTAGAGGTTCGTCATTTTAAAACTCTCGAACTAGCTCGCCAGATTAATAGTGACAACGATCTCCGAAGTATAAATACTCAATGCTAGGATTTGCACAAAATATGAATTTTTGGAAATCTCTCAATGTCCTCTACTCAGCAATGACTGGATTTCTTAATTTTAATAAGGTTTAGTATTTTAAAAATTGGAGATGTACAATATTCCATTTAGAAGAATAACGAGTAGTTGTTCAACCACCAACTTTGATTAAGTATGGCCGTCTTCTCCTCTCCAACAAGGAAGGTACATGGAGTTATGGTTTTGCAGTGGCACCCATCATTATTGCAGGTGATTTTAATGCATTTTAGGGTGGTTGAAGCAAGATTTTGAGTTCCTTCTCCATCCCTTTCTCCCATTCTTCCAATATATTGTAAGGAGGGGTTCATTTAAAAAGGTTGTACACCTTCTCTATGCCCCTACCTTATTTCTTGTCAGTAAGAGATTTGTGGAGCTCAAAACCTTCCTATTGAACATTGTAATGCAAAAATTTGTGCCTTTGTCCCTAAATTTGATGTATTGTGTCAACTTTGAGAGCAATAAAATCAGATCTATGGATGTTTCTAACACTCTTCTGTGTTCTATTGCAACTTTTACGATCTTTCATTGCATGCAAGGTTATTGTGTATTGTTATTATTACAAGGTTCTAGTAGTGTTGTGTTTTTTTGTGTACGTTGTTCAACACTTGGTGCATCACCTCCTTGGAGTAGGTTTTAATTTTTTGCATTCTTTCTAAATCTATGTCTCCTTGGGAAAACATTAGATTAGGGTCAAATTTGTAACTCTCTACACTTTGGAGTAGTTGGCACTAGGTTAGGATATGAAGTCGGCCTTCTCCGGAGGGTTATCCCGATTTCAAAGTCCCACACTTTTGGATAAATCCATGTTTGAAAAATCACACTACTACCTCAACCATTCACTTGCAATCAATCAGGGGTGCCATGATTTTTCCATAGCATGTTCATGCAAAGCTCAATAAAGGCTAGGAAGTAGATGATGAACATGAGATAGAATACCCACACAAGTGTTTGTGTCTTAGTATAAGATCATATCGAGACAACCTTCATTATATTATTCATCAGTAAGGTATTGAACTTTTTGTACAAATAATAATAATAAAGTTTTTTTTTGGACATCATGTTAGCTCAAAAATATTGTTATCTAATGCTTAGCTCTTAAAAGGGCCAAATTTTGTTGCATAGAAGACAAAGATGAGAACCATTCTCATCTTTAAATATTTCTAGGAGATCATCACAGGAACACTCATTCATCCCGAAGAAAGAAAAGACCGATGCAAAATCCTTGATGTTGATCACTTTGAGCATATTTGATGAGGTGTAACCACACATACAGAATGTGCCAACATCAAAGGAACCCTGGGATACTTTGTGCACGATCTACAAAGAAAATAATTTTACATAAATTATGCATCTCTAATAAAATCTTCATACCATGGGTATGAACGAAGGAAAAAAGGTGAAAGAATTATTACGTCAGTAAGCAAAATTACTAGTAGAGCTTGTTGCTCTTGGAGAAGAGGTTAAAGATAAAATGTTCATCCATCTCACATTGTGAGCTCTTCCATCTTAGTTCTCGAATTTATCACTATGTTAACCATCACACATAAGGAGATGAGATTTTCCAAACTGTTGAATTATTTACAACACGAAGAAGTCATTCGAGACAATGCAAGAAGAGTTTGAGGAAAAAATGTTGATCTCGAGGAAGAAGAAGAGTCAAAAGCCTCATGCAAGGGATAATAAGATAAGTAGATATCGAAGAAACCACATAAGCCTCAACAGGATCATAAGTCTCAAAATTTGAATTGATTGTGTCACATCCACACTATGAATACCCACAACACTATGAATTGTTGGTATAATGGTCACACAAAACGTAATTCTAGAGAAGAGAGCACGTCTGCCAAGATGATTTAAAGAAATCCAAGTGGCATCCTTACAAAAAGAAGTAGAAAGGACATGTCACAACCCTTATACCAAATTATAACACGGATGAAGATGTCACAAAATAAGCACATTACATAACACATGAAGATGATTTGGTTGATAGATTCAGTGTGAAGAAGCACATGATGGGAGATAGAGAGTTTTTGATTCAATAACTAATCGACCCACTAGAGATCAAGTCTGAATTACAGACAATAAGGAGTATGTAGTAGAAGTAATAGTCAATGTAAGCATTCCTCTTAAGACAAGAAAATGTACTCTCACAAAGGTTTTTTGTTCTTGGCTTGACCACAAATATCCTATCTATATATAGGTTATTGAATCACAAGCTCAAGCTAGAGTTCATCATTCAAAATGGCATCAAAATCATGTCTGATATCTAAAGAAGGTATGATACTTTCCATATATTTTTTGAAGGATCATTTATTTGCATTAGATGCAGTTTCATCCTCTGTAGTTGCGCTATCTTCCTCCACGGTGGAATCCACTACACTCTGGACTTATCGGTATGGACATATTTCTACCGGATCCATCTATTAGCTCAGTTCAAATAATATGGTATGATACTTTCCTCCTCTCTCTTAGTCATTACCTCTTTGTCCTGGATATCTGGTGGGAAAAAAACATCGGGGTCCATTTGAGTCAAGTAAATTATGTGCCGAGAATCATCTCGAGGTCATGCATACCAATATTTGAGACCATTTCCTACCTCATTTAAGAGGTTTCAGTACTTCCAGTTGTTCACTCATGATTATTCCCACAATATTTAGTTCTTCTTTCTATGAAAGAAGAGTGATTTTTTTCTTATTTCTAGTCATTCTATAGGAGAGTTATTTAGCAGACTGGGAAGCTCATTCTTTTCCTTCACTCAGATCGAGGGGGAGTTCATGTCAAATAAATTCTTTGCATTCTTAAAGGAGAATGACATCACACAACACCTAAATTCCCCTTATACACCTTAACATAATGGAATCGCAGGACATTATCGAACTAAACTGTCATAGAGATGGATCGCTTTCATGCTTTCCATCATGTTGAAGAATAATTTTTTTTGTGGAAGTGGTCCAGAATACTATATATTTTATGTTCCTAACCAATAACCTACAAAAATAATTTAGGATAAGACACCGGAAGAGGTATGGAGTAATCATAAACCTTTTATTTCTCATTTGAGAGTATTTTGTTGTACTACATATATGCATGTTTCAGATAAGAAGAGGAAGAAGCTTGATGCAAAAACATACCAGTGCATATTTTTGGGGTATAGTTCTACCTCAAAAGCATATCATCTCATGGATCCTGAGACAAATAAGATATATGAGAGTAGATATGTTATTTCGATGAGTCATCATTTGACTCATTTCCATAGAAGGAAGATTCAACACCAACCTCCTCTCATAGACTGCTCACACATCTAGATGATGAGCATGAGGATTATTCATAGAAGAAGGATGAGCTGCAAGGAGAATTGTTTGTTGATCTTGGGAATTTGGAAAATAGTTCTTCACATCAACTGCAGCATGAGCCATATTAGAGTAGGTATTTACCTTAGCTCATGTTCACCAAAGTAATTTATTTACCTTTATCAGATTTATCCTCACCCACTTATGTGTGTGGATATTTTTATTTATTAATTTAGATATTAGGAGATATTATCTATTTTTAGGTATAGTTATTTCCTTGATCTATGGTATTGACTAGTTCTTTCCTAGATCTATGGTATTGACTAGATCCTTGATGTCTAGTTCTCTTGTCCCAAGGGGTTGACTATTTATTTGATGACTAGTTCTTTCCCGATTTGATGGCTTGATCTATGACCTCCTCATTCTTAGATTGTTATTCCTTACCTATATAAGAAAGGCCCATTCTCATTGTATTTCATTGAGTTCCATAATAATATATGATATTGTTGCTCATTTGTTTGCAAAGGTTTTATGTAAAGTTATTCTAGAGAATTGCTTTCATCTTATCGATCATGGTGTTTGATTAGCATATGTGTTCGACTTGGTATGATCTGGTTACGTTCCTTTTATTAGCGTCAAGTGGGTTCAAAGCACCATGAGAGACTCCCACCTTTAGACACTTCATCAAGAGTTCAAAAGAGAAGACAATCGATAAATGAGGTGAATCTCACACTTATGAGTTCGGCATTGTTAAAAGACCATGGATGTGCATGAGGTTATTAGTCATCCTTGAAAACGCCATGGATGCAAATGAATCCTTGATACAAAATAAAAAATGTGAAATTTTTGATCTTCCTCCAGGTAAGAAGTCCATTAACTGAAATTAGATTTTTAAAACAAAATACATGGAAGATGGATCTATCGACAAGTACAAATCATTACTAATTTCAAAGGGTTATGCTCAACAGAAGGAATTGACTATTATGAGACCTTTACACCCACAATGAAGATCAAAACCATCAGAGTTGTCAGTACACTTACAACACAAAATAGATGGAAACTTCATCAGATTGACATGAAAAGTGTTTTATTAAATGATGATCTCAAAGAAGAGGTATACATGACCCAACCAAAGATTTATCAATGAGCAACATCCTTATAAGGTATGTTGTCTAATTAAATATATTATTGGACTCAAACAAGCACCTAGGGCATGATACATAAAATTAGATGATCACCATCGTAACATGGATTCACTCATAGCCCATTTGATTCAAAACTATATATCGTAAAGATATGGAGAGATTTTCATTTTGGTTTTCAGATGTATGATCTTATGATCATAGGGAGTTCTCATAATCTTTTCAAAGATGTGAAGAATGATTTTAAAAATCCTTTGACATGAGAGATTTGGGGCTACTTTTGTTGTATATATCTCCCTCCCCAGGTAAATAAAGACAAACAGAATATGGAAATCAAAGAAACTCAAAACCCGACATTTATTTACGCCACCAGTCATGCTTCCTGTGTCGACATGGAAAAAGTCATGCCCTAGCGCAGGTTGGAGGCACATAAAAGAAGGTGTCGACATGGAAAAAGTCGCGCCACATGCGCGAAGGTTGGAGGCGCAGATCGTAAGGTGTGTCGACATGGAAAAATTCGCGCCAGGATGCAAGTTGAGGTGCTAAATCGAAAAGGTGTCGACATGGAAAAATTCATGCCCTGGCATAGGTTGAGGCACAGATCAGAAGGTGTCGACATGGAAAAATTCACTCCCAGCACAGGTTGGAGGCACGAGAAAAAGGTGTCGACATGGAAAAAGTCGCGCCCAGGCATAGGTTGGAGGCACATAATAGAAGGTGTCGACACCACATTTTCAGCACCTATGGTGCACTTAAAAGTATGTTGACATGAGGATGGATGCGAGGTGCACCTTCAGGAGGTGCAACATTTTGAGCGTTGACACCCGAACCCGATAGGAAGCAAACCCTGACCTAGATATTCAAATGGCCATAACTTTTCACAGGGAGCTCGGATTCACGCAAGGTTGGACTTTTCGGAAAGCTTACAAGGTCCTCTATCCAACTACAATTAGATATCTTTAATTGGGTGAGAACAAGTTCTTCAAAAATGCAAAATACAGTTCACCATTTTTTGGGTTTGCTAGGGTTCTCACCTACCACCATAATGAGATGAATTAAATACAATCTAGAGGTGGTTGGGGTAGATTTGGAATTCCTCTCTCTTCCCTCTCTCATTCTTCCTATAAATTGTAAGGAGGGCTTCTTTCTAAAGGTTGGACATTCTTGTTTTGCCCCTCCCTTCTTCTCTTTGGCAGGTGAATTTGTGGAGTTCAAACCTCCCATCTAAAACTGTAATGCAACTTTGCCTCTTGGCATTTTGTAGTGTATTGTATCAATCTTTGGAGCAAATAATGCATGTATGTGGATGATTCTCAACCCTCTCTATGTTCATTTGCATCCTCCTGATCTTTCACTACAAATTTGGTTATCTGTGCATGATCTTGCATTGCATTTTAATGGTTTGTGTTTATTGGCAAGACAGTGTTCTTCATTCCTCGGTGCATCACCTTTGTTAGTTTAGGTTTATTTTTATGCATCTTCTTACCCTGTCTCCTTGGAAAGTTAGATTAGGTTTTTGAGTAAACCCTCTACATTTTATGTGTGCATCTAAATAGAGGAATAGGAACCGGCCTTCATCCGGAGAGCTTTCCCGATTCATAAGGTCCCACACTTGGGAAAAGCTCCATGTTATGCAATCGCACTGAGAGTCTCAACCCATCGAGTTGCAGACATTCAGGGGTGTTGTGATTCACCATCAATAGTTTTGGCATGCCCGGTGGGACCAAGAGGTCATTCCACAAGATTTGAAGGAATTTTCAAGAAATTTGGACTTAGAAATTGCAAGTTTTACAATTTTAGATTTTTTTCACCTTCCAGGCTGAACTCAAAATCAATTTTCAGGGCTTAACTTGCTCAAAACAAGTCAAAATTTCACCAGTTGATAGATCGGGGATAATCTTCAAAAGGGTATTCTTAGATTTTTGAGATTTTGACTTTCAAAATTTCATAGTTTTTAGTATTTCAGGTTTTCCCAGGTGTCGAGCATGTCCCAAGTTCCGACACGGTGTATTTCAGGTTTTGTAAGTTGCCTTGCATGACTTGAGTTTCACCTATACCTTTCGGGGATTAGTAGCTGCACAACAAGACCCGATAACCAAATTGAAGAACTGTATCTTCGGGTCCTTCAAAGTTTTAAATTCTATTTTTAATATTGTCAGGTTTGGTGTGTAACTTGGCAGAATCCAGCCTTTTGAGGCTCGTTCTCTAACACATCTGGCGACTCCGAAGGGATAGAATTCAGTGGTGTAGCAGCAAAAAAAGTTTCCCAGGCACATGAGAAGAATTCGAACCAGGTCTGATACTCGAGAAGAGGGGCTATTTGTCTACTTGCAACTATCACCGGAGAGGGAAGGAGAGGAAGAGGACCACAAAGATCACCATCTCCACCTAACCGGACTTTGTCTACACCTCCACCTAGTAGACCTTTTCTCGCATCAACCAGAGTTCTTAGGCCAATCATAATGGCACATCTACCACCGAATCCCTTTGTCAATTTCACGGGTAGTAGTCCACTCACCCTAAATGCTCAGAATCAGTTCGGTTGCAGCGCTAAAGAATATCCCCTATTTCACAGGAGAAAATCATACTACTCCTATTGACCACATCCAGGATATTGCCAATGCATGTGCAATCCATGAAATAAATGAAATGGATGTTGCAGTCAAGTTGTTGGCTTCATCTTTTAAAGGTAAAGCCTTACAGTGGTTTAGGAGCCTAGCAGCAGGGTCTATTACGAATTGGAACCAACTTTGTTCAGCTCTTTGCAACCAATTCGGGGAGAGGGTAGACAATTTGTCTTTATTGGAACAACTGAACGACAATCAAAAGAGCTCCTAATGAACAAATGACAGATTTCAACTTCAGATTCCAACGGACATGGGACAGGATTCCAATAGTTGTTAGACCAACCACCGAAGGCGCATTCCTTTATTTCTTAAAGGCTATAAATTCAGACATAGCCATGATGATCCAATCAATGGGAGGGACAATGCTGTCAGGGGCCTATGACATAGCTATCAGAGTAGAGAACTATTTGATCCAAGTGGAAGCTTGCACCAAGGCCACCAATGCCTCTCTATCCGGATATGGGAAATCCTACAACCAGTCAAGCACCAGAGTTGAATCCCATTCCAACTCCTAGAAATCAAAGCAATAATGAGGCATCGACTTCTTCAAATACTTCAAAGGAATTACAGGAGGTTATGAAACAGCTGCAAAACCTTGGAAATGAGCTGGTGACTATCAAAAGATAGCAAGCTCAAAGTGTTAGACCATATCAACCTCAAGCGCAATACAGGCTAGGCCCCATACCAACAAAATAGACCACCAGCTCAGGCTGCAAATCAAAACCAAAACCAGGGACAACCTCAAGCTGCTAGGCCATTTTGACCATATGATCCAAATGCAACACATCCTCAAGAGCCTTGGTTCCAACACAAAACAACATGGCACAAGAGTACGACTGGTGTTACCCTTGCAATCTACCTCACAATCAGTCAGCATGTTTCAATGGTGCACTAAATCAAGCCTTGATGGTGCAAACCATTGGTGTGTCTCAAGAACCAAGCCAAGCAGGGAATCAATAGCAAGAAACACAACAAGAAGCACCTCCAACAGAAACCACGTTGGCCAATTGGAAAATGGAAGACTTCTGTGGAGTTAACCAACAACCTTTTCAAGGCGTGGCTGTCAACACACGGTCAAAGAAGAGAAGCATAGAAGAGGGGCAACCATCTAATCTAGTTGTTTCTCAGCCCACTCCTACACAACAAGGGTTAGATAGACCAAATGTAGTTCCAAATGTGCAAAATCAGCCTAAGGTACCTATTGTAGCAACACATGCGCCTGTTCAAGCTCCAGAAAAGGTTGCGCCAAGTAAGGGACAACAAAAGATAGATCATCCCCTTTCAACATCATCGATCAAATGAAGAAGACACATGTGAACATTTCCATGTGGGAATCACTGGCGATCTCAGGGCAACGAGATTTATTGCAAGTTGCAATGGCTAATTGGTCAGCCTCGAATGTATCAAACCGGGGACAGGAGAAAGTTCTCACTAATGCAGTGCAACCGGTGGGGGTCAACCAAGCAAGAATTTGAAGCCTCCACCATTCTATGTGTCATTGGTTGTTGGAAACCACTTGGTACACAACTGCATGATAGATTCAAGGGCAAGTAGTTCAGTGATGCCGAAGCAAATAGCGGATCAACTGGGTCTGAAGTATGAGCCAGTGTTGAAAGGAGTAGTACAACTTGGATGGAACAGCAGTTTGAATAGTTGGGGTCATAAAAGGGTTAAGCCTAACACTACATGCCTATCCTAATGTTACAGTTCTACAAGATGTGTCTGTGATTGACCTTCCGCCACTCTTTGCGTTGTGTCTATCAAGAGACTTCACTTGCAAAAATCGGTGGATATTTATCTGCAGATTGGTCACACATGATTTTCAGGATGAGGTATGGGGCCAAAGCAACAATCAGGTCAGAACCAATTGCCAATTTCCATATTGAACCTCATGTGCCAAGTCCTATCAATGTAAATTGCTCAGCCTTTGATCAGGAGGAGTGTTCAAATGATCTAGAAATAGGTACTAAGGTCGAGGGAATTCCTGATTTGACTTTGGATGAATGGGAAAACAAGAGTCATGAATTTGACCCATACAAGGAAATTGAAGAATCTGAATTGGGCATGTATTGTGTACACATGAAGAAAATTCACCCATTCCCGACATCATTCAGCCTGAACAAAAGGATGACAACGAAGTTTGGAAACTATTTTTTGATGGTTCGAAGCAGACAAGGTGTTGGAGGTGGTGCAATGTTGATTTCACCACAAGACATCAAATATTTTTCAGCTTTTCATTTCCAATTTTCCTGTTCAAACAACATGGCTGAATACGAGGCATTGATTCATGGACTTCATTGGGCCAGGAAAAAGGGCATAAAGAACTTGCAGGTGTTCGGGGATAGCGAGCTAATCGTCAACCAAGTCAGGGGACAACATGCTACAAAGAATGACCTGTTGAAGAACTACAAGAATAGGGTATGGGACCTCATTGAGGATTTCGAAGCTTTCAACATCATGTCCATACCCAGGAAGAAAAATGAAGCCATGGATAGGCTCATAATTTGGAGCAACGTTTGATGTGGTTGACAACATCAGAAGGGAAAAAACACAACCACATATCCATGTGATTGTGAGGCCAACAGTTCCAGATAATAACACAAGCTGGCAGGTGTTTGAGAATGATCAACAGATCATCAATTTTTTGCAAGAAGAGGCTGAATTCTCATTAGGAATCAGGATAGACTAGAGCAGCAGTATAAGGATCAAGTAGTGCAGCTACGGAAAAACAAGCTTCCCAAGGGTTTAGTAACATTGGAGTCTATCTTCAACCCTAACGACCAGTTCCATAAGGAAAAGGCTAACATACAAGTCAAGAGAGAAGATTCAGAGCCAATTCCAGTTGGGGAAGGCAAAACACTTCAAATTGGTAAAGTGGCCACTGAGCAGGAGAAATCAGATTTCATACTAGCTTTGCCAAGAATTTCTAGATGTCTTCACTTGGAGCTATGAAGACTTGAGAGGATTCAATCCGAAGTTGGCACAACATACCATAGAATTGATCTAGGATCTAAGCCCATCGGGAAAGCGAGAGACCAGTCAACCCTCACATTGAGCCTCTAATGAAGAAAGAGCTAAACAAGCTAATAGAGGCAAGCATTATATTCCCGATCAAGCACTCAAGCTGGGTTGCAAACTTGGTTCTGGTCAGGAAGAAGAGTGGAGAAATCAGGTTGTGTGTGGACTTTCGAGACCTCAACAGGGCATCTCTCAAAGACCATTACCCACTTCCTTCAATGGAACAAATATTGCAAGTGGTATCCGGTTCGGAGAGATTCTCTCTCCTAGATGGCTACTCGGGGTATAATCGAGATAATGGTGAAAGAAGATGACCAGTTCAAGATGGCTTTCACCACCAAATGGGGCACCTATGCCTACAAGAAGATGCCATTTGGGCTATCAAATGTTGGAGCCACTTTCCAAAGGGCAATGGATATGGCATTCAAGGGATTGATCAATAAAATAGTTATGATATATCTTGACGACATCACTGTATTCTCCAAAAATGCAGCGGATCACCTCTTTCATCTAAGGCAGGTATTTCAGAGGTGTAGAAGATTTGGGGTATCATTGAATCCCAAAAAATGCATATTCTTGGCTCACGAAGGAAAACTTCTAGGCCATATTGTTTTAAAGGAGGGGTTGATGATTGACCTAGAAAGAGTTGAAGCAATTCGAGCGTTGCCATTGCCAAGTCACAAGAAGGCTCTTCAAAGCTTCTTAGGAAGGATCAATTTTGTCTGCAGGTTTGTTCCAAACTTTGCAGCTCTCGTAAAGCCAATAATGCCATGTTAAAGAAGAGCATGGCATTTAAGTGGACATCTGAAGGCAAGGCAAGTTTTGAGGCAATAAAAGAGGCTATATCTCAAGCTCTGACTCTCGTCAATCTAGACTTCTCCAAGGACTTCATGCTATATGCCTTCGGTGGTGGAGACACAATTTCTGCAATCTGGTACAACAAAACAAAGAGGATTAGAACAACTAGTTGCTTTCTTCAGTCAAGGCTTGGAGGAATACGAAACTAGGTACTCTTTCATTGAAAAGCATGTCCTTGCAGTGATCAGGAGCTTAAAGAAATTCAAGCACCTAGTCTCAAACAACAAGATCCAATTGTTGGTCTCTCATGCGGGAGTCAAGGACTTCCTTCTAAACAAGGATCTGAATGAGAAACGTGCAGGATGGATCACTCGTGTCATGGAATATGACATCAAATCAAGGTCACTAAACTAGTACGTGGAAAGGGATTATGTGAACAACTAGCTTTGAGTCGGCAAGTTGAAGCAGGTGATGAAAAAGAGACTGTCTTGGTACTACAGGATGGTCAAGAATAGGAAAATGATGATGTGCCCGCTCCTTGTTGGACTCAGAATATGATACACTTCCTACAGGCAGGCCTATGCCCTCCAGAAATGAGCAAAGCAAAAAGGAGATACTTTAGATTACAAGCCATTCCATATGTGCTTGTTGATGGTGTTTTGTTCAAGAAAGACATCAATGGAGTTCTATTGAGGTGCATTGGGACAGGTCAAATTGAGAGGGTGTTACGAGATTTTCATGATGGAGATTCTGGAGGACATTTTTCCCCACGGATAACAGCTCTCAAGATAATGAAGGCAGGGTATTATTGGCCCATAGTGTTCAGTGACTGCTATACATGGATAAGAAAGTGTAAGAAATGTGCACTCTTCACAGGCAAAAAGAAAGACTAGCAGCGCTTCCATTGCACCCAATTTTGGTTGACCAACCATTTATGCAATGGGGATTGGACTTCATCGGGGTCATCAATCCAAACTCAAGCCAAGGCCACAAGTGGATTCTCATGGCAACGGACTATTTCACCAAGTGGACCAAAGCGGTAGTAGCTCCAAAGAAGCAAATGAGTCTAACATACTAGACTTTTATGAAGGAATAGTGACCAGGTTCGGTGTGCGGCCACTATCATATCAGACAATGCATTGGCATTCATAGGTTCCAAGATTACAGAATGGGCTGTCAAGAATGGAATCTATTTGAGCACCTCTTCAAATATTACCCGCAGGGTAATGGATAGGCAAAGTCCACGAACAAGAATTTGCTAAGAATCATCAGAAGGACTTTGGATGAAAACCAAAGGACATGGCATACCAAGCTAAAATCAGCATTATGGGCTGACAGGATAACACGCTAAAGAGGTCTATAGGTAATTCTCCCTACAAGTTGGTCTATGGGAAAGAGGCAGTATTGCCTATATCATTAGAATTGCCAGCATTGGAGCTCATGAAGCAGTTGGAGTTGTCTGAGTTCGAACCAATGGAGGCTAGGTATGCAGAGTTGATGGAATTGGAAGAAATTAGAGAACATGCAGTTTAAACGATTGAGAAGGATCAGGCCTTAGTAAAAATGGTTTGATAAGAAGGCAAGAGCAAGGACCTTCCAGGAAGGGGACCTAGTTCTGAAATGGGATGCAGATCGGGCAAAACCAGGAAGGCATTCCAAGTTTGATGCCATTTGGAGTGGCCCCTACATGGTCACGGGATGTAAAAGTAGTAATGCCTTCCAATTGTCTACATTGGATGGAGAAGAACTCCCGATTCTAGGTTAACGGAATCTATCTTAAACATTGTTTACTAAAAGGAAAAGGTTTACCCTTGTAAATATTAGCCTAGATTTCAATTCCTCTAAGTGCGGATGCACATTGTCTTGTTGTAGTTAGGTTTCAATTTCCCTAAGTGCTTGGCACAGGTTTTTTCTCTCAGGTTGAATTTCTATAGTTCAGCGTGCTCTCGGAGAAGGAGTTGCGGTATCAGGCTCGGGATCAGATATCAGGTTGGTTTTAGGTTATTGCTTATGACTCCATGCCCAATGGATTGCTAAAAGGCCACTGATCTTCTACCTAGCAGGCAGGTGATCCCGTTGAGTCACCAAATTGTTGTATATATCTCCCCCCCAGGTAAATATAGACAAACAGAAGAATATGGAAATCAAAGAAACTCAAAAGCATTTTTGATTTAAAAGTCGACATTTATTTTGCACTCATGGAAAAAGTGCACCACGAGCATTGAAAATGAAAAGTTGTCGACATGTGAAAAAAGTCGCACCACTTGGTTGGAGGCGCAAAAAGGTGTCACATGGAAAAATTCACGCACAGCCTTGCGAGCACAAAATCAGAAGAGTGTCGACATGGAAAAATTGTGCACCCACAGCGAGATGTTGAAGGCGACCGACAGGAAAAATGTCACACCATTGAGGCAAGCGTCTCAGCACCATTTGACATGGCGCACTTAAAAGTATGTTGACATGAGGATGGATGCACCAAGGTGCACCTTCAGGAGGCGCAACATTTTGAGCGTTGACACCACCCGACAGAAGCAAACCCTAACCTAGATATTCAAATGGCCATAACTTTTCACAGGGAGCTCGGATTCATGCAAGGTTGGACTTTTGGAAAGCTTACAAGGTCCTCTGTCCTAACTACAAGGTCCCCATATTTTAATTGGGTGAGAAAAAGTTCTTCAAAAATGCAAAATACAGTTCGCCATTTTTTGGGTTTGCTAGGGTTCTCACCTACCACCATAATGAGATGAATTAAATACAACTGAGGTGGTTGGGGTAGATTTGGAATTCCTCTCTCTTCCCTCTCTCATTCTTCCTATAAATTGTAAGGAGGGGCTTCTTTCTAAAGGTTGGACATTCTTGTTTTTCCCTCCCTTCTTCTCTTTGGCAGGTGAATTTGTGGAGTTCAAACCTCCCATCTAAAACTGTAATGCAACTTTGCCTCTTGGCATTTTGTAGTGTATTGTATCAATCTTTGGAGAAAATAATGCATGTATGTGGATGATTCTCAACCCTCTCTGTGTTCATTTGCATCCTCTTGATCTTTCACTTGCAAATTTGGTTATCTATGCATGATCTTGCATTGCATTTTAATGGTTTGTGTTTATTAGCAAGACAGGTGTTCTTCATTCCTCGGTGCATCACCTTTGTTAGTTTAGGTTTATTTTTATGCATCTTCTTACCATGTCTCCTTGGAAAGTTAGATTAGGTTTTTGAGTAAACCCTCTGCATTTTTATATGTGCATCTGAATAGAGGAATAGGAACCGCCTTCATCCAGAGGGCTTTCTCGATTCGCGAGGTCCCACACTTGGGAAAAGGTCCATGTTATGTAATCGCACCGAGAGTCTCAACCCATAGGTACTCAACATCTTGTTGTGAGTCTCATTTACTTGACGTGTACTAAAAAGAACCTTTTATTTATGTGATCTATCTCTCTAGATTCATGTAAGACCTAAAGAAATGTCACTAGGTAGCAGAAAGCATGTGTTGATATATTTCCGAGGTACACTTGATTATGGTACTGAGTATCGTAATAAATCTTAGTTATTCTTCCAGGATATAAAGGCTTAGACTATGCTGGATCCATTGATGACGAAATATTAAGTTCAGGGTATTATTTTCGCCTCAGTTTAGACCGATATCTTGATAAGTAAGAAGCAAATTTTTGTTTCTCTCGATCCATTGAGGAAAATTATCACACCCCACGAGGATTTTTGTGTGAAGTAATTTGGTTATGTCGTATTTTGGCCGATATGGGAATTCCTAAAGAAAACCTTTCCATCATTCACTACAATAATCAGGGTGTGTTGAAGCTTGTGAATAATATAGTTTTCCATGAGAGAACAAAGCACATCAAGGTAGAATGTCACTATTTTCGAGAACAAGTCTTGAACCACCACATCCAGCTCCAATAATTTTCAAAGATGATCAAATTGCAGATATACTCACTAAGTATCTTGGCAATGTGATATTTGAATTGTTTCGTGGGTACATATGTATAAACAATGTATTAAGGACCAACTATTTCGGTTTTTCCTTTGTGCAACCTTGCCATTTAATTGACAGTTCCTTTGTTAGAAATCAATTAAATATTTCTTCTCTCCTTCGTTTAGCATTTAACTTTTGAACCCTTTTGGTACATGGATTTCAATACAAAACCTCTCCACTAAAGTATTAAAATGTTTGACGGGGATAAAAAGTAGAAGCAACAGCCCTGCTATGTTATTTGTTCCTTGAACTCTCATGTGATGGTCTTGTAGTGCCCAACCCAAAACAAAACAAAAAACAAAAAGATTCAAACATATAAAAAATTGGGATTTCTTGTGACAGGAGTGTTAATAGACATGTGAGAATTTTGGAAGGGGTTGCCAGGTTAACAGGATTGGGGTGCCATTTTTCGAAAAAGAATGGATAGTGACGCATCGTACAAGAATTTTGACACCTGTCATTTCCTTCCGTTAGAATACAAGCACTTAATTTTGGAACCAAGGTGTAAACTAGCCTGAAACCCATGTTAACATTATAACCTTAGCAGTATTTGGCCAGTTGCAGTGAGTGGGTCAAATCAACCTGCACAAGGAGATAAATTGGTTACCCAATATGTCTTCATTTTACATTTTACAAATTGATTTGTCTGCATTTGTATTTGTTTGTAAGCGGGTTTTATTTGTCTCTGAGAGAAGATTCTCTACTTCCTGCCATTGTATTGTTTGTTGTTTGCAAAAGAGAAAATGAAGACTGAAGTTTAGGAGGCACTTCAGGAAAGCGTAATGTCTTGTATTTTTTTCATCTTCTTTTGCTATTGAGTTGCTGTGTTATGTGCACTGTAACCTTTGCACCCTCACTCTAATAACGGAAATGGAATCTACCAATTCATTTTTTTATTCTCTGTATCTTTTATTTGTATAATCGTGTGTTGGTTAAGACATTGAAAGTGCTCTTTCCTTCTTTTCAGCTTATTTTTTCTGGAAGATTTGTCTCTTTCACTCTTTCCTCTACGCGAAACCCTCTGGTTTCCATTCCCAGCTATGTAGAGAGGGACGGCTCAAGGAGGCACATTTCCTAAGACTAAAGTGATTCAGATCTTGCACTAAATAGATTTGGGTGAAAATAATTCTGAAACTTGAGGGTTAAGGTAGTTGACAGGGTATAGTCATCCATTTATTAAGCCGTATACAAGAGGTATATATATCCTCATTAATCAGGGTGGTTTCTTCACTAAATGTAAACAACAGGTGCCCATGGGGCTGTTTCACCAGATACAACAAACATACCCAATCAGTTCACTTATGACAGCTTACTCCTCGTTAGGGAAAACAAGAACTTTATCATATGTGTACATTTAGTGATACAACTCTATAATAGTTGAAATTTTTAGAAACTTTGCTCTTGAGATTTGGCTTTGGAAGGCATGGGTATGGTCTATTTGAGGAAACAAGGAGTAGATATCCATAATAAAAGAATGGTATTTTGGCGTATGGTCAGAGGTCACTCCTAAAATTCCTTTAGGAACCTTACGTAAAGGATGTGGTTAGTCTGTTGTAATGACTCAAGGAAAAGACTCTAAAACCATTTGATTAGGTGCCTCGCAAAGACGTTCTCTCATGGATTGTGTTAGTCGAAAAACATGCACAAAGTGGAGTTTTGAAGAGAAATGAGAAACCCACAAATTGTTTCTAGAATTCCTAAAGTTGATGCGGTCTCGTCGAATGCGAGGATCATGGGATTAGCGTAAAAGGTATGGATCTCCCTTCCTCTTGTAGTAAAATACATACTTATTCATTTGTTGTTTTATTTTATTTTTATTTTTTAGATAAATATGTTAGATAGTTGATGATGCAAATGGAATTTTTACTTTCACTTTAACCATATACGAAGTCATATTTAAAACATAAGAAATTTTGATCTCGAAAACCATGCGCATGGGGCGCATTTCTAAGATGTACAAAAAATTAAAGTCTCTTGTACAATCCATGTTGACTTACGACATCATAAAGGCCCTTAACCAACCTAAGGAATTTATTGTGATACCTTAACATGATGATCCTCGAATCCTTTTAACATTTCGGTCATGCTGGAAATATTACCCTCTTCGAAAAATGTGGTTAGTTTTAGTGTGCATTTGGCATTTCGATTGGGAGGAACAGAAAAACATCCCCACCTACCTTTAGAATATGAATAGGAGAATTTAACCAAATCTTGGTTCAACAAAAATGATTTTTGAGGTTGGTTTTGCAAATGGGTTTGAGGGCCCACTTTTCACTGTGCAACAAGAGTTATGACATTGCTACAATAAACAACCCTAGATTTACCTTGGTGTCTTGAGGCCTGATCATTATAATCTCCTTCTGTTGGATGCAATGAATTATTTATATACATGTGAGTAAGAAGTAATCATTGAACTTTTTTTTAATTTAAAACAAGCATGTTCGAGGCCTAGTGTATAAGCACTTTAACCGTTTTAGCTAGCTTTTACAAAATTGAATCTTTAGATCAACCAACCTTCTAAGGGCTTTGTTTGACTTCTAACAACTTGTGGAACATTTTTAAATGTTGCTTCATAATTTATAAAGTATGAATTGGATAATTTCTTTTATAAATGGTTTCAAAAATTATAAGGTTTTCTTTCTCGCTTCCATTCTCTCTTTTGAAATAATTATGAAAGGTTGATTGGTTTGACAATGTAAATAGGTTAAAAATGTATATGCATTTGAAAAGAAATGAAAATGGATACGTGATGTATGTGGTTATGATATGGTGAATAGAAAATAAAAGGAATTATTGACTTTACTTGAATGAGAAAGTGTCTCTCTCTCTCTCTCTCTCTCTCTCTCTCTCTCTCTCTCTCTCTCTCTCTCTCTCTATTTTGTGCTTGAGTGTAGGGGATATCCATACTCATTCCTAGGACTCGACACAACATGTTGGTAGGTACTCCAACAAGAGGAATTTTATGGATTCGATATGATGTAATTAATGAGTTATTATTGTAAAGTTATATTCATCTTGAAATTCATGTATTACCTTAGAATAATGATATGTATTGTTGTTCAAGAATTGTTATTTGTATATTTTAAAAAGAGAATACCAAAGTGGATATATTTTACAATGTCTAATTGATGTGAAGTTCTACTCAATTTTGTACCTATATTATAAATATATTAAAATAATCTTTTGTTATGTTAATTATTGGTTTATTTACTTAAAACCCACTATGCTAGGTAGAATATCCTCTCATAAAACTAACGAAAATAAAATAATGAGTTATAATGCCTATTGTACTTCCTCCTCCCATTTGATTCCTTTTCCAAGGTATAAATAGGTGATTGTGTTAATAAAATAATGTAACCTCATTAATCATCTTCTTGTTTACGCACTAAGGCATCTTATTAAGGGCCATTTCCTTGATATTTTATGATGTGGTGCATATAGGTTATGAAACCTATCATATTGGGATGAGTGGGTTAGATCATGTATATGTTTTACATGTATGACCATACATTGAATAAGTAGAACCATTTTTGCATAATTTTCCTTAGTACCCTAGTGGGTGGCCAAAACCTTGCAAGATAATTGGTGGTTGTACCTACGATTGATATCTTGTGAGATATAAATTATGTGAGTGGAGACTATGTTTCAGAATTACTTGCGTATTTACCCAACAATTGAAATAGGTCCTTAGGAGGATTTTGTAATGCATAAGATACTTTGGGATATCTCTCTTTCAATATACACCTATACTTCCATGTCCAAGAGCATTGAAATGAGTTGTCTTGTGTGAGGTTGTACTCCTTGTAGTATTAAATCCCTAGGTGTTTTGTAAGTGTTATAGGGATTACATTTGTTCCAAAATGATGTTAATACAAGACCAAAGTAACCACGCAAAAATGTGGTTAGTAAAATGATAAATAAGATTAAACTAAGAATTGACCACTACGAAAATGGTACACCATTAAGCGATTTCAAAACCAACTAAAATTTCAAATGTGATCATAAGATAAATGTGATAAAGTAGAGCTCCAAGAATAACACAACAACCTAATAAATTGGAAAACCAAATATGATGCATGATCACATGCTTTTTTGCATGAATGTGGATTAAACAACGATGCTAATGAAATGATAAAATGTAGCCTTAAGAATGGGATAAATTCAATTGTAGCTGTGGTATTGTGAGCTAAGTAAATTGCACTCTAGTTGGACTTGTAAAAACTAGTAGAACCCTTGACACAATAAGAATGTATTAAATCTAGGATAACTCAGAAGTAAAATTAATGGTCAAAAATGTAATTAACCCGTTGCTATTAGAGTAAATCCTTAAGATGATGAAACAAAAGAAGTTTGAAATGTTAAAATCATCACTCAAATTCAAATAAAAATATCTATAATGGGAAATAGGTGTAATATACCCTTCCATGCATAGTATGATTGTGAAAATATGAATTCCTAATTCAAGTAATGGATTGTGAATCAAGAATGATACAAATTAATTAGTTAGCTTACATAGTTGGTCAGAATAACTTGAAGATTGAAATAATGTATTGTTATTATTAAACAATGTAATGAAATGAATTCGGATAGGTTTTATATTGATCTAGTAACCTTATTTTTTATTCATATGAATTTTCCTCCTTGTAATGAGAGTATTTTCCAAACCAAGTAAACTCGGCTCCCTCAAACAATCCTTAAGTCAAGTATTTGAAAACGCATGGGTGTATATACATTCCTATTCACAATCATGCTATATAAAGTTATTTCCATCAAAGAAACACACAAATTCTAAAGGAACCACTATAGGTGAAATGTTAAACAAAAATATTTAATCTATTTGTAAAGGAATGAAAGGTCCCATGTTATGTGTTCTTCGAAAATTATAGTTGACTAAAAAGTGTTTAAAACAAAAATTTAACATAAGAATTGAATAATAAGAGACTCATAGTTGTTGAAAATGAATTTATTTAACAAATGAGATATGTATAACTAATGGAATTGGAGAAAGGTATCAACCGCTCATTCTCCATTAAAGATTAATAGTCTTCAAAATAAAGTAATTGAAGTTTGAAAAATAGGAAATTTTAAACCTTATGTGTTTAATTATTATAAAAAATATAAGGTCATATAATGAAAACCTAAATGTAATGTATATGTTAACCATGCAATGGCCATGTCGTGGAGTATGCCTATCCTATATTTCTTACTATAATTGGGTCATTTTCCTGGTTTATGTAGTTTGAGTAAGACATTGATGTGTACTCTATGTTATCCTATTGTTTGAGTGGGTCCATGTTTATGTAAGTGTCCTACGTGATGTCAAATTTCTTTATTTGAATCCCATGTTGTGTTGTGTAGTATGCAATTAAAGTTAAAAAAATATTCTGATAATTTTACTGTGGTATTTTGGTGTTGAAAATGTGGGCATTATGGTCCTCATGAAATATGAGGAGATTCTATGTCTAAAAGCCCAAAATTTTGAGTTGGAGAGTAGTTCCCATCTCTTTAAAGAAGATAAATATTAATATAATTATACTTGTAAAGGAAGATTTCACAAAATCCTTCTCAAGAGCAAAGATACATGGCATGATATAAGACCATTCTCATTACATCAGTAAACACCTCACCATCATGAAATTCCCATATTCCTTGAAAAATTTGCGGTTTCCATCACATTTAGTGCAAGAAACAAACCTCACATCACCAAACCCCTTCACAGGGCTCAAAAGAAGTATTTACCGAAAGCCCTCCTTGAATACCGAGCCAATTCACCCACCTCATTTAGTCATTGGATTTCTTCCATGCCACTAATACATTTCCTCTTGAATAAAAACATGGGCACCATCCAATCAGGCTTCCCCAAAAATCCTACAACTCTTTCCAAAATAAGACATGCATTGAAATGTCTCTCTTGTCCACGCAAACCCTAAAACCATTGAGAATCATTTTTACTCGCAAAATCCTCAAAAGTCTTCCCGATTCCTCCGAGACTAGTAAAGTAAAAACCACCTTATCCTCACCTCCCATCGGTGCTTTCTAATTAGTAGTTTCAAAGATGATCTTTTCGGGCTATTCAAGTTATGGGGATTTTTCCTCAGATATCCTCTACTAAAAAGTATTTATCCTTGACTAAAAATTTCTTGACCGCAACCTAGAAACCCCACCAGAAACCCCATTTTCACATGGTGAAGGTGGCCTCAATGATACGTAAAAAAATGACTTCTTCTGCTTCTGAGAACATGTACCACATTCATTGTAACCTTTGCAACATGATTCTCGAGGTAAGTATGGAAGTTTAATTTCAATGCATTCTCTCCGCCAACCTCGCCTTGTCCAATTTCTATGGGATGTCGAATCATTCGGAGGAAATCCAAAAGGGGTACGCCTATCGGAGTAATAAATGTTAGGAATTCTATGGTTTAGCACTTCTCCTATGTTTTATATCTAGAAATAGCAAAATGTAATAATTTAAAATTTCTTTTTGTTCTCATGGAAATTTCACATTATGGGGTGGCGTAATGACACATTGTTTTAGTTTTTGTGGGTGAATAAATTTATGCACTATCATGTATTTTGATATGTAATCTCCTAAAGAGAAGCAATTATGAGAGCTAAGAAATGTCCTACAACATTATGATATTGTGGTTGTTGGATCCACTGGAAAACCATTTATAGTCAGGTTCTAGTAATCCACTGGAAAAACTATCTATAGTTGTGGTTATTGGTAAACCACTAGAACACCATCCGAGGTCATTGTTGGTATTGTCCTCAAACCATCTAGATCATGAACAAGCTATGGCGTTGTATTAACACGTTGAGATATCAAGTGTGTTTCCCCATGCGCACTAAGGGGGGAATGTTAGGAATTCTATGGTTTAGTGGTTCTCAGATGTTTTATATTTATAGATAGTAAAATGTACTAGTTAGAGGTAAAAGTTAAAAATGTAAATTTAGATGGTTTGTTATAATAATAAAATAATAGTATTTTTTTATTATTATTAATGTTATTGGTTTGTTAATCCATTAAGGAGTATGCAAAAATGTTTTTATAGATATTGATATTGTTCCAATCCTATCTAGTGGAGTTCTTTGCAATCGAGAGTGGTTATACGATTTCAGTAATAATAATATTTCAGTGTGGAGTTTGAGTTTAGTAAATCTCTATATTTCCTGTGTATTAAATATAAATTTTTTAGATCCATTAATGGTGGTTTAATCTCATAAAAGAGAGCTTAGATTTCAATAAATTACATACTTAATTTTTATTAAAATATAATTGAGAATAATGTACTTTATATATTAAATTAAAAATAATCAATTCCATACATATAAGAATTGTGATTGTATTATTTATAAAATTTAACAAAAAATTAAGGTGTTATCATTTAATAGATATATGTTAAAATATAATATATATTTTATGTAAAAATAAAGATAGTATTTAATAATGATTTAAAATTAAATATATGAATAAATTTCAAATTGATCTTATAAAACAATTTATGATTAAATTTTAATTATAAAATTATGAATGGAATTTATAAAACTCCTAATATTAGTTACAAATTTAATTAAAGAATTAGTCGACTATTCATTAGGACATATAGTTGGTAGACCTTATTTTTGTTATCTACTAGCAATTTAACATGAGTTCAGTAAAACTATGCTCGAAGGGATGTTAATTTGAAGTTAGTTTCTAATTTCATTTTGATGTCGATAAAATAATAAAATAATTATATCTTGTGATTACTTTTAGATCAATAAAAATGAAATAAATACATATTTCTATGACATGTTTAATTAATATTTTCATGATAAATTTTAGAAGTTCCTCATGATAGCCAAAATGTCATCCATCCAAATGGAATGATTAGTTATAGGAATAATGTTATATTTTTGCATCTTAATAAATTTTGTTCCCTCGACAAAAATACAATTTTCATTAATGCTTGAAAAATGTTCATACCATGTTTCTTGAATGATTCCAAGGCCTTTTCTAAAAACACATTTTGTGTGTAGGCTGCAATTATTGATGGCATAGAAGGAATAGATTTTATTCAATGTGTCTCAATGTAAAACAAAACATGCGAGCCATATATAGGCATGAGAAGAGAGGAACAAACAAGAACAGTTAAATAATTGTTCACAACTAACATAGTTAACAATGTATTAACTTATTAACTAATGCACTAACATTCCCCCTTAATACATTGTTCCTACATATGTACCCCCTAAACAAATCAAACTTCACCTTGCCGAGAGGCTTGGTGAGAATATCTACAACCTGAAAATCGTAGATAGTATTGGAGCTGAATTTGGTGGTTCAAGACCTATTCACGGATGTAGTGACATTCGACCTCAATATGCTTTGTTTGTTCATGAAAAATAGGATTCTTCATAAGCTTCAACACACCTTGATTGTCGTAGTGAATGATGGGAGGTTTCTCTTAAGGAATCCCTATATCGGAAAGAATGTGACGTAACCAAATCACTTCACACACATCTCCTCATGCAGCACGATATTCAGCCTTAATGGATGAGAGAGAAATTTTTTTGATTTTTCCTAACCCACGAGATAGGTCCAGATCCAAGATGAAAACATACCCCGAAGTGGATTTCCGTCATCAATGGATCCTCAGCATAGTCCGAGTCTCAGATATCCTCAGTAAGAAGAACTGAGTGTTCTTCCGATACTCTGCACCAAATTCAATAGTACCTTGACATAGCTCAACACATGCTTTGCTGCTATCCAATGAAATTTCTTCAGCTCCCGTATAAATCCGGCGAGATAGCTCACCGCAAAGCATAAATCTGTCCGGTATAAGTTAAGTAAATGAGACTCCCCAAAAGTGCACTCCTGTAGTGAGTGCCATCTACCTCGCGATGAATCCTGAATCTAAATAATTGTAAACCTTTTTCCATAAGTGTGGACATTGGTTTAAAATCTGACATTCCATATTTTTCCAGAGTGTCTTGGTATATTTCATCCGGGAGACGAAGGTATGATTCTTCTTTTGCCATATCTCTAAGACAAGATAGTAGTGAAGTAGCCCCAAATCGGTCATGTCGAAGGATTTCTTCAGACCATTCTTTACATCATCCATAATATTGTCAAAACTTCCTGTGATCACAAGATCATCTATGTACAAAACCGAATGACAATCTTTTTCCTACCTTCTTGATATACAAATTTTTATTTGAGGGGATACGAGTGAATCCATGCTTTGCAATATGTGATCATCAATTTTTATATACCATGCCCTAGGTGCTTGTTTGAGTCCATAAAGTGACTTTATCGATGTCATACCTTGTGTGGTTGATGCTCGTCTACAAACCCTTCAAGTTGGGCCATGTATACTTCTTCTTTTAGATCACCATTCGAAAAGAACTCTTGACATCCATCTCGCTGAAGTTTCCATCCATTTTGTTTTGCCAAAGTGCATAGACAAACTCGATGGTTTTGATAGTCACAGTGGTGAAAAGGTCTCATCATAGTCAATTCCTTCTTGCTGACCATAACCCTTTACAACAAGTCATTCTTTATGTTTGTCGATTGAACCATCTCGCCTTATATTTTGTTTTGAAAATCTATTTTTAGCCAATGGATTTCTTACTGGAGGTAGGTCGACAAGTTCCCATGTCTCGATTCTCAATCGGGAATCATATTCAAATCCATAGCATGTTTCCATCAGTGGTTGGTCTAATGCCTCATGGACAAAGGTTCGATGCTATCAACAACTGACTCATGAGTGTAAAATTTACCTCATTTCTGGCTTGACTTTGTGTTCTCGACTCCCGTAGAAGTATCGGAAGTGAGTTCGTGTGTGCATCCCCAATAGTATTCTAGACCCATTTCGACGTTGAGTTAATTCATGTTAATGTGAAGATGTGTTTTCCAAAGGTGTTCCTAGATCAACGAACAAGTCTCCACTAAGCTCTTCTTCTCTCGAGAAGAATCATCTTGCCCATCATCTGGATGTGTGATAAATCTATGTGACGAGGTTGGTTCGATCTCCATTGTGTGGCGGGGAGTTAAAGGATGACTCATCACACACCACATCTTGACTCTCGTAGATCTTGTTTGTCTCAGATCCATGAGACAATATGCCTTTGAGGTCATATTATACCCCAAGAAAATACATGGCAATGTCTTTGGATCGATCTTCTTCCTTTTCTCATCTGGATCATGCATATATGCAATACAAACAAAATCTCTCAAATGATAGATAGAAGGTTTACGACCAGTCCCTACCTCTTCCGGTGTCCTATTTTGCAATATCTTTGTGGGTGCCCATTGAGTAGATGCACTATTTTTGGACTGCTTCGCCCAAAACTGATCCTCTAACTTGGCAATGGAGAGCATACAACGAGCCATCTCCATGATAGTCCTGTTGTGTCACTCAAAATGACATTTTTGGGGAGTGAAGGGTGCAGTCAGATGTTGTTAAATGCCATGCTACTTCAGGTATGCTAAGAACTTCTTCGATACAAATTCCCCCCCTCGATTTGAGTGGAGGAGAAGGAGAGGCTTCCCAGCATCGCTTGGTGGCATGCTTTGGTAAAAGGTTTGAAATTTGGCAAATGTCTCACCCTTCTTCCGGAGAAAATATACCCACATTTTCTCGCTAGTAATCATTAATGATTAGCTGGAAGTATTCAAAACCTGGAATCTAAGTGGCGGCAGGGGTCCACACAGATCGGTATGTACAACTGAAGATGCTCCATAGAATGAGAAGAGATCTATTTAAATGGACCTCTCGTGTTGTTTTCCCGCAATACATCCCTAGAAAACAGTAAGGAATGGGAGAGTGGAGGAAGCCCTTTACAATTTCCTCGCAATGAGCCGATGCGTAACCTCAGTAGAAAGATGACCATATCGAAAGTTCCATAGTGCAGTGGACTCTATTGAAGTAGAGAGAGAAATGTTAGATGAAGTGACCACATCCAGTGCAAATAGATGGCCCTTCATAAATGCTCGAGCAATTACTGAGTCTCCCTAGGAAATGATGCAGGACTTGACCCCTTTCTCAACAAAGAATTCAACCTACATTCAATGATTAAGAAGTTGACTCACAGACAAGAGATTTGAGGTCAAACCTAGAACATATAACACCTTCGTGAGTGTACATCTTCATGTCCCAAGAGGAATGATGACATCACCAATCCCCACCGCAATATACTCCTGATTATCTGCGATGGTGATCCGATCTCCAGTGGGCCGGTCACTCAGGGTATGGAATAACTTCTTATTTCCAGTCATGTGTTTACCGGTGCCTAAATAAATTAACCAGAACTTTCTCGATGGTATGAAAGTCTGTGAGACTAGGACAATGTCCGGATGAGTTGTGTCTGGAACCTCTTCATCGGAGGTGGCATCCTATTGAGCAGCAATATGACCTTTTTCTCTCGATTACAAGCATGCCATTAGGATTTCTTGGAATATCCTCGCACGAAGTGCTCTCTTCACGTAGTTGCCATACTTGTGGTCGTTGTAATGAGAGATCACAATTGTGTGTGTATCCATGGAGAAAATGTGGCACCATCGATCTACCTTGTTGTTATGTTGACTTCTTGGGTGGCCGTTGTGGTGGCCGCTGAGAAGGTTGTTGCTTGAGGATGTTGCTTCTAATTCTGGGGGTTGACTTCCCTTTCCAAGGCTTATGTTTTTTCCTCGTGATGAGAGCCTTGTCTTCAAAGGCTTCTTGAACATTCTGAATGGCTTCTTCCTGCTGGAGATAATTCACCAATGTGGGAAAAATCACCTCCTGTTGAGTGATGGTCAATGTGGTGATCAATGTCCGAAACCGAGAAGGAAGAGCTCGCAAGGTGAGCAGGACTAGAAACTTGTCCTCTACCGGTTCACCGAGAGTAGAAATTTCTACACGTAACTTAGCCACACACCGCAAGAAGGCTTCTATTGATTCGCCATCATGCATACTCATCGTGTGAAGCTTTTTCTGAAGATGTAAATTCATCGTCAGATTCTTGGCTTCATAGATGGTACACAACACGGTCCATGCCTAAGAGGAAGTGGTTGCTTCCCGAATGTAAGGTTGAACCTCATCAGAAAGGCTCAGAGTGATAAGCATTAATGCTTTTGCATCGGCCTTTTCATGCTTAGCCAACAGATCAACATCTGTGGGAGGGGCGTCTTTGCCAGAAACGATCCCCCAAAGATCTTCAAACTGAAGAATCGTTTGCATCTTGGTCTTCCATGCGGTGAAATTTGGCCCTTTGAGCAACTAGGCATCCGACAACAGAATGCGAGGTGCAGACATTTTCAAAAACTCAAAATTGTATTTTATTTATTTATTTTTCAAAAATGGCTACAATGCTTACTGAAGGAACCTATCCCAAGATGGGCTCTATAGGCTTGTAATGAGATGCGGATGCTCCTGTGGGTGTTCTACTTCACGTTCATCATCTGCATCATAGCCATATTCAAGTTTTGCATGAATCCGCCATGCTTGACATCGAACGTCGAACCAAAAATACTCCAATAGTCCTCGGCACACAATCTCATCAAAGAGAATATTCCCAGAGTTGCGGAGCTCATTGACCAAGGAAAAGAATAGTCCAGCGGTGTCTTCATTGTCGCTCAATGCCCAAACATTTGGTGCATTTCTCGCGGTGCTTTCTGCATCCAAAATTTTTGACATACGCACGCACACAGTTTTGCAATTTGTAAGCTTTGTTGGTGTTGGCTTGAATAATGGCCACGTCCAAACAAAAACAACGGCTCCATTAAAAGGTTGGTTGATGCAATTTCAATGTTGCTCACTTCTCCTTGCAAACAACAATAGGTCTATACCGCTATTTCAAATGCAAAGGCAAGGCTGAACTTTCAGAAAAAGTAAAAATTCAAACAATTTCACCGCACACCTCCATGTAGGTCGCTTGATTTACAATATATTTCTTATGCACACGCCAATGTTAGAATACAATTTTTGAAAATTTAAACCATCTACTTCAGTTCACTCACCAAAAAAATACATGCCAGGATGTCAATGATGGTAGAAGAGACACTGCAGTGGAGGAGCATTATCAAATCATCGGAGAGTGGACAGATCCAACACTTTGTTACCTTACAAATATTCATCCCTAGCTCACCGGTCATTGTTCACGTGTCTCCGTGATTCCCACATCCAAGGTCCACACATCCTTATCTCTTCACGCTTCCTTCCTTGGTCGCTGTCCATGCACAGCACACAAAGAATACGCCAAAAACTGTTTTCTTTCTCCAAAACGCACTCCAATCTTCCATGCAAGCAGAGGATGGATAGAGGCTTTGATACCAATGATGGCACAAAAAGGAATAGATTTTATTCAATGCGTCTATAAAAATGCAAGCCATATATAGGCTATGGAGAAGAGAGGAACGAATAGGAACAATTAAATAACTATTCACAAATAACACAATTAACAATGTATTAACTTATTAACTAATGTGCTAACCATTATTGCATCAGAAGAGACCACATCTTAGTGATGCATTTTCCCAAATATTTCATGTGCCCCGTGTTTGATTCCACCTCTTTTCATACATGTATATTAGGAACTTGCAGTTCTATATCTAATAAAAATCAACTTTTCACTATGCTTTGATGTATTTCCATTCCATGTTATTAATATTTAATTTTGACAAAGGGCTTAGATGATGCTAGAAAATCTGGTAGGGTATCAATTTACACTTGCCAATTACAAATTCTTAAAATTTTGCAAGGCCTTTTTAAAAAAACCCATATTGTGCATTCTGATAATCATGATAATACCTAAGACCGCTTTTTTGGCAATTTTTGGAACAGTTCGCATGCCTTGTGTATGCTTCCATATTTTTCATACATATCTACTATAGGGAACTCATAAACATTAAATGAAACAAATTTTAAATAAAACATGAGCAAATCCGCAATCTAAAGAAGACTTGTTATCATAATGTGACCAAAAATAGAATTAAAATGAAAGTTTTTTTCACGTTACATGATTTTTACATGTTTCGATTATGACTACCATTTGAAGTCTTACCTAAACATTCAGAAAAAATAGAATTTAAATATTATATGATGATAATTATTTGACATTAAAATTTGATGACCACTTATACTATTTATATCTATAATAATCACCCATATTACTTATATCTACAATATGGTTTCCCCTTTTTCAATTATGTTTTCATGTACAAGAAAACATGCCTGCCCCAAATGATTATTTTAGTCTTAAAATATCATTTTTCAATACTAATTAGCTTCATGTCCTTTTCCATGTATCTCTAGATGGGCAGCAAGATGGAGCCACTGGGGTCCATTAGCTAGGTGATATCCTAGCAAGTGAGTTCATATTGAGGTAATTAAAATTAATAAAATTAAATTCAATATATCGGTAGACATGAGGGGGTTAAAGGGTTTAATTTTTTAATATTTGAATCAGGTATTTGGGGTTAGGATAGAGAGGTGGGCCAAAGGAAAGGGAGGTTTAATTTTAATATAAAACTAAAACATTTGAACCCTAGTTTTTAAAACTAAATACTTTAAAATTGCAAAAGGAGTGTGGTCATAAAGTTAAATTATAATATCTTTTTGAATTAAAAAATATCAATTAAGATATTCTTAACCAAGAAATAATAAGATGGTAGAAAACTAGGATTAAGTATGATTTTCAACACAAGTAATATTATTTCACCATCTTAATTATTTGAAGAACTATTGATAAATGATTAAATCTTAAATTTTATAAGGTAATTGGTAATAGGTCTTGAATGGATTCAAACTATCTTTTGAGAGGAAATGCATATTAAAAAAATTTGAGTGAGAAATATGATATTTTTTTGTTCAATATATTAGGGTAGAAATAAAAAGGGGTAAATAAAATTATAATGGAAAAATGGGTAAGTAAGGTACATGGAAAAATAGGGGTATTTTCATTCTAATAATATAATAGGAGGGGTATTATTAATTGAATAATTAGAGGTAAAAATAAGAATTAAGGGTATTCTTTAATACCCTTCGAACGCACGTGTTATACCATACTTTTACTAAGTGAACCCCCATGGATGGAACTTAGCATCACCACGTATTCAACTTTGAGCCTATTACCACCCTCTAATTATAATTAAAAGAGGGAGTTTATGCTAGAAATAAACTCTCTTTACAACTGATTCTAGATTGTATAGAACGGTATGTTTTTAAATGTAATGTGTATGGCTCTGAGTATGAGGAGAAGACTAAATAAACACTAAATATTTTACATTTTCAGAGCCAAAAAATCCCCACTTTAATTTTTTGAATCACTTCAGTATTTATTGATATAAAGCAACAAATTCCTCTCTAATTCACCTATTGAATTTTGTGAAGAGTTGTTTCCACTACTTGAGAAACCTCCTTTCAAATTATAGAAAACCATGCATGATTCCCTCCACATTCCTTCACAATACTTGTCATGATACACTCTATCGCATTATCCATTTCATCAACACCTAATCAAACTCCGAATGCTTCTTTATTGAATAGCTCCCATGATAGATGCTTCATTTATACCATCGTAATCTACTTTTATCCTCTTACACATGACATGTAAGATAGGTTGAATGGGAAGTAAGTGAAATATTATCATTTAGTAATATGGCCTATTTTTAGTACCTCTTTCTAATATCAATGTCAAACTTTGCAAATAAGGAACTCATAAATATATAAGCTCCGTCCAACATGGTCATGAGAGGAGCATACAGACAACACCAAGAAATGGTTACGACCTTTTTGGTAAAATTGTTCAGTAAGCCCACAGGGTCCTAACCAAGATCCTTCAAACATAGAAAGATTCAGATCCACGCTTAGAGGTCCCATGCTTGATTATTGATAGGGCTAAAACTAGGTTCAAATTTACAATTATAGGTAGATTTGATGGACTCATAGAAATTTTTTAATTTTTTCCCAAGAAAAGCAAAAAGCAGTTTGCTTTTTACATGCTTTTACTTTTGAGTTTAGTTTTAGTTGTTCTTAAGTTTAGGAAAAGCTATTAAAGAAAATAAATCAATTTCTTTGTATTGCACAAAAGCATGTGCTTTTTAGCTCTATTTTTTGAGTTAAGTGTTTTATTGTTAGATGAATCCATCTATTTATTAGAGGAAATTGTAAGTGTTTTCATATCAAACACATTCAAAGAGATTTTATTGAGCCGAAGCTCTGAGAAGGAAGAAGAAATATATGCACAAAAGTGTTGATCTGATTTTGCAATAATATTTTTATTTACAATTCTTTATTTGATTTTTGCTAGTTTTTATTTTATGTGCCTAATTTCTACAAATTGGTATCGAGCGTGGATTTTTTCAATAGGTTTCTAATTGACAATAGGTTATGGATTCTATATCCGATCTAAAGACACCACAATTTATAGGAAAGAATTATGAGTATTTTCATTAACCATGAAGACACTATTTAGATCCCAGGATGTGTGGGAAATCATAGAGAATGGGTACACAGAGCCTGCAGATGTAGAAACATATAACACACTCTCATAGGCAGAGAAAGACACTTTGAAGGAATTAAGAAAGAAAGATGGAAAATCTCTTTTCTTCATTCATCAAGCCATGCATGAAATAATCCTACCTAGAGTGGCAACAACTAGTAAAGCACAAATTGTGTGGGAGACTCTCCAAGTTGTGTATCAAGGTAAAGAGAAAGTAAAAACTGCCAAGCTTTAATTACTTCGTAGAGATTTTGAAAATATGTCAATGAAAGATTCAGATTTTGTAGAATCGTTCTTTACTTTTGTAGTTGGTTTAGTCAATCAAATAAAATCTCATGGTGAAACTATTGAGGACAAAAGGATTATTGAAAAATTGCTTAGAAGTTTTCCTATAAAATTTGATCCTTTGGTAGTTGTTATTGAAGAAACTAAGGATCTAAGTCATTTTTCAATGTGAGTTCTCATCATCTAATAAATCATAACAGAGGTAATAGATCACATGTACCTTTTAGATCAAGCTTTTATCATCATAGGTATCAACAAATCGTCCAAGAGGAAGAGAAATTTCAGCTCTAGAGGAAGATTAAGAAGTTCATTCAAAAAAATCCATTACCCATAAAACTAATGGTAAGAAAGAAAGTAGTCAAGAGCACAATCATAATCATTTTTCAAGTCGAGACAACATGGATCTCATTTATGTGCAAAGTATTCACATGGTTTACAAGATGATATAGGATGACTAAATTCTTTTCAAACCATTCAAAACATCACCTTATGATCATAACAATCTTAAATCAAAAACCGTTGGGAGCTCTACTCTAAGCTCCATGTTTATTCCATCCACAAATATTTCTAAAGAATTGCCTATTAGTGTAATCTATCTTAAGACATTCATAGTGTATCGAAGGATGGTATTTAACTCTTAAAGATTCTAAGTTAGTTGGTGATCTTCACCACTCTAACTTAGATTTCCTTTCTAAGGATTTGCTATGAGTCATGTTGGTTACCATGGGAATAAAAATACAAAGTTAATGTAAACATTAAAAGGAACAATCAACATTCTAATTCAAAAAGGGAAGCAAAATATTATGATGGTATTTACCATATGTAGGTTCCACAATCTGTATGAGTTCATGATGAAAAAGGGATTAAGTTTACATAAGACAAAAATTCATGACCGTGATAAATTCAAACTTTTGACATATTATTTAATCTAAAGTGTTAAGATGAAAAGAAACAAAATATTTCATTTGAATAGTTTACCGTTTCTTCTGAAGCTCATACTATAGATCATGTGAGCTAAGGATATTGTATCGCATTTTTAGTTTTAAAAAGATGAATCATGGCTATGAGGTCTCTTTTCATTTAAAATTTGGTGGTTTGAATTATTACAAAAAAAATGGATGGTGAAAGTTTTTTTAGTGCATTAGTTTTTAATACATTGTCCATTAGTTTTGTATACAGACTACATAACTATTTTCCTCCTTCCGCTTTTCTCCTCCCGCATCCTTTATAAGGCTCACTTCTTTTTGATATATAAGAAGCACACATTATTCCATAAATCATTCATTCTCTACTATCATTGCGTATTGAGCTGTCCCATTCCTATGGAGACCTACGTGGAACCAAAGTGATCTCGGAGCAAATTTGGACAGAACAAGTAGTGAAAATTTCCATCAAATCCAATTTATAAAGCATGGAAGAACATTTTCCCAGTTGGTGAGCCATGATGGAGATTCCTTTCAAATCATTTTTTTAACTTCCTGCGTAGAAATTTCCCATTTCCTTTCATTGGCCAACACTTGAAATCGTTTAGATTCCATGCCTCCTTGAATCATTCCCATGGGCTATTTCATTCGTAGATCCTCCTATTTCCAAATTTTTTTTGACTTCAATGACTTGATATGTTCTCGATCTAGAAACATTGAGTTTTCTCGAAATCACCAATGTGTATAAGAGAAACTATGATGGAAATCTAAGTGATTCTCCATTGGATGCATTGCATGGCAAGTGATTTGAAGGTTCAATGTGATCTCAAAACGAGGCCATAAACTTTCGATAAACACCCACCATGTTGCAAATTTCAAATTCAAAATGAACCGCAAGCAATGCACCAAATGTTTGAGCATTGAGTTGACAATGAAGACACCACTGACTTTCTTTCATGCTTTGTTCAATGAGCTCCAAACACTTCCAATCTTCTCTTTGAGAGATTATGCGCCAGGACAATGAGTATTTTTGGTTCAACGCTGATGTCAAGCATGGTGATTTATGCGTAACTTAAACATGGCTATGATGTAGATGATGAACGTGAAGTGTGAACGCCCCCACAAGAGCGTCCAGCATCTCACCGCACGAGCCTATAGAGCCCATCTTCGGTAGATAGGTTCCTTCAAACATTATCAGAACCATTTTTGAAAAAATAAATAAATAAAATACAATTTTGAGTTTTTGAAAAAGTCTCCAGACATGTGCATTTTGTTGTTTGGATGCCCAAATCGCAAAAGGGCCAAATTTTTCCCCTCATGTCAAACCAAGATGCGAATGATTCTTCTAGTCAAAGATCTTTAGGATCATTTCTATAATCCCTCCCACGTATGATGATATGTTGGCTAAGTATTAAAAGGACGATTGCAAAAGCATTAATTCTTATCACTTGAGCCTTTCTCGATGAGGTTCAACCCACATTCAGAAGCAACCACTTCTCTCTCGTCTCATTGATCGCATAATGTACCATCTATGAAGCCAAGAATCGAGACGAGGTGCATCTTCGCAGATAACAAAGCTTCACATTAATGAGTATGCATGATGGCAAACAGCTTTTGAAGCTCACTTCTTCATTTGTTATTTTACAAATGAGAACCGATTTGTTACGAGTTCAGAACTTTCTACTCCTTGGTGAACCGAAGGAAAACAAGTTGTTATTCCCGACTCACCTCATGATCTCTTCCTTCCTAGTTTTAAACTTTATCACCACATTGACTCACTCAACAGAGGTGAGTTTTGCCAAACCGGTGAATTATCTCCAGTAGGAAGAAGCCATGCAAAATGTTCAAGAAGCCTTCGAAGACAAGGCTCTCATCATGAGGCAAAAGCATAAGCCTCAAAAGGGCATTCGGCCCCCATCGTAATCGCAAAGATCCACAAGAACAATCTTCTCACTAGCCACCACAATGGCCACCCCGTATAGTAGCATAACAATAAGGCGGATCAATGGTGCCACATTTTCTCCATAGATACGCACACATACCGATCGCAGAACTATTATTACAATGGTCACAAGTATGGAAACTCTGGCAAAGAGAGCACTTTTGGCCAAGGATATTCCAAGAAATCCCGATGGCGTGCTCGTAATCGAGGTGTAAGGGTCACATTGCTACTCGGCAAGATGCCACCTCTAATGAAGAGGTTCTAGAACAACTCATTTTGACATTGTTCTAGTCTCACGTACTTCGCAGCCCTTAGAAAGTGTCTAGTTGATTGATTCGGCCCAAGCAAACACATGACTGGCAATAAGAAGTTGTTCCATACTCGAGTGACCGGCCCACCGAGATATCGGATCACCATCGTAGATAATCAGGAGTATATTGCTGCGGGGATTGGTGATGTCATCATTCCTCTTGGGACATGAAGATGTACACTCACAAAGGTGCTATATGTTCCTGGTTGACCTCAAATATCTTTGTCTCGTGAGTCAACTTCTTAATCATCGAATGCAACGCAGTTGAATTCTTTGTTGAGAAAGGGGTCAAGTCCTTGCATCATTTCCAAGTGAGACTCAGTTATTACTCGAGCATTTCTAAAGGGCCATCTATTTGCACTGGATGCGGTCACTTCATCTAATTTTCTCTCTTTGCTTCAACGGCGAGTCCACTGCACTATGGCACTTTCAATATGGTCATCTTTCTGTTGGGGCTCTGCATCAACTCAATGCCAAGGAAATGGTAAGAGGGCTTCCTCCACTCTCCCATTCCTTACCTATTTTCTCGAGATGTCTTGCGGGTAAACAACATAGAGGTCCATTCAAACAGAGCTCTTATCATTCTACAGAGCATCTTCAAGTCATTCACACCGATCTGTGTAGACCCCTGCCAGCTAGCTTCCAAGGTTTTGAGTACTTCTAGCTCATCATTGATGATTACTCATGGAAAATGTGGGTATATTTTCTCTAGAAGAAGAGTGAGGCATTTTCCAATTTCCAAACCTTTTACCAGCAAGCCACCAGCAGTCTGGGAAGCCTCTCCTTCTCCTCCGCTTAGATCGAGGGGGAATTTGTATCAAAGAAGTTCTTAGCATACCTGAAGCAACATGGCATTCAACAACATCTGACTACACCCTACACTCCCCAACAGAATGGGATTTCTGAGCGACACAATAGGACTATCATGGAGATGGCTCATTGTATGCTCTCCACCGCCAAGTTGGAGGATCAGTTTTGGGAAGAAGAAGTCTAGACAGCATTGTATCTACTCAACTAGGCACCCACAAAGATCTTGCAAAAAAGACACCTAAGAGGTATGGGGTGGTCGTAAACCTTCTATCTCATCATTTGAGAGTTTTTGGTCAGACCGCATATATGCATGTTCTAGATAAGAGAAGGAAGAAGATCAATCCAAAGACAATGCCATGTCTTTTCTTGGGGTATAGTACTACCTCAAAGGCATATCGTCTCATGGATCTTGAGACAAAGAAGATCTATGAGAGTTGAGATGTGGTATGTGATGAGTCATCCTTTGACTCCCTACCACACAATGGAGATCCAGTATGACCTCGTCACATAGATTGCTCACACATCTAGATGATGGGCAAGATGATTCTTCTCAGAGAGAAGAAGAGCTGAGTGGAGACTTGTTCGTTGATCTAGGCACACTGGAAAACACATCTTCACATTAGTAGTAACAACACCAACGTCTGAAATGGGTCCAGAATACTATTAGGGATGCACACCTAAACTCACTTCCAAGCACTTCTACGGGAGTCAAAACACGAAGTCAAGCCAGACATGAGGTAAATTTTGCACTCATGAGTTCAGTTGTTGAGAGCACCGAACCTGACACTGTTCATGAGGCATTAGACCAACCACAGTGGAAATAGGCTATGGATGCTAAATATGATTCCCTACTTCAAAATCGATGTGGAACTTGTCGATCTACCTCCAGGTAAGAAATTCATTGGCTGCAAATGGATTTTCAAAACAAAATATAAGGTAGATGGTTCAATCGACAAACACAAAGCATGACTTGTTGCAAAGGGTTATGCTCAAAGAAGAAGGAATTGACTATGATGAGACCTTTTCACCCACTCTGCGATCAAAACCATCGAGTTGTCTGTGGCACTAGCAACACAAAATGGATGGAAACTTCAACAGATGGATGTCAAGAGTGCTTTTCTGAATGGTGATCTCAAAGAAGAAGTGTACATGGCCCAACCTAAAGGGTTTGTAGATGAGCATCAACCACACAAGGTATGTCATCTGATAAAGTCTCTTTATGGACTCAAACAAGCACCTAGGGCATGGTATATAAAAATTGATGATCACCTATTGCAGCATGGATTCACTCATAGCCCCTTAGATACAAATTTTTATATCAAGAAGGTAGGAACAAAGATTGTTATTCTGTTTTGTACATAGATGATCTTGTGATCACAGGAAGTTCTGACAATCTTATGGATGATGTAAAGAATGATCTGAAGAAATCCTTCGACATGACTAATTTGGGGCTACTTCACTACTATCTTGGCTTAGAGATATGGCAGAAGAAGAATCATATCTTCGTCTCCCAGATGAAATATGCCAAGACACTCCTAGAAAAGTATGGAATGTCAGATTGTAAACCAATGTCCACACCTATGGAAAAAGGTTTGAAATTATCTAGATTCTAGGATTCACCATAGGTAGATGGCACTCACTATAGGTAGCTTGTGGGGAGTCTCATTTACTTGACTTATACCAGGCCAGATCTTTGCTTTGTAGTGAGCTATCTCACCAAATTTATGCAAGAGCCAAAGAAATGTCATTGGATAGTAGTAAAGCATGTGTTGAGATATGTCCAAGGTATAGTTGACTTTGGTCTAGAGTATCAGAAGAACACTCAGTTCTTCTTACAGGGATATACAAACTCGGACTATGCAGATCCGTTGATGACAGGAAATCCACTTCAACATATATTTTTCATCTTGATCTAGACATATATCTCATGGATTAGCAAGAAGCAAATCTGTTGTTGCTCTCTCATCCACTGAGGCTAAATATCGTGCCACACGAGGAGCTGTGTGTGAAGTGATTTGGTTACATCACATTCTTGCAGATATAGGATTCCTGAAGAGAAACCTCCCATCATTCACTGCGACAATCAAGGTGTGTTGAAGCTTGTGAAGAATTTTGTTTTTCATGAACGAACAAAGCATATTGAGGTCGAATGTCACTACATTTGTGAATAGGTCTTGAACCACCAAATTCAACTCCAGTACTGCCCTACTGATATTCAGGTTACAGATATTCTCACCAAGCCTCTCGGCAAAGTGAAGTTTGATTTGTTTAGGGGGTGCATTTGTAAGAGCAATGTATTAAGGGGGGAATGTTAGCGCATTAGTTTAATACATTGTGCATTAGTTTAATATAGGACAGTTACAACTGTCCTCCTTCCTCTTCTCTCCTCTCGTAGCCTTTATAAGGCTCTGCTCTTTTGATTGTAAGAAACACGCATTGAATAAATCATTCATTCTCTGCTATCAACTTTTACCTTTGATTCAGAAACCAGATAGAGTTTATGAAGGTTGTATTTTGGGGAAGCAACATAGAGATTCCTTCCCAGTTGGCAAAACAAAAAGAAAAAGTGCACCACTTGAAATTGTTCACTCATATTTATGTGGACCGATGCAAACAACTTCTATTGAGGTTGCTCATATTTTATGACATTCATTGATGAATATAGGAAGAAATGGGTGTACTTTTTGAGACACAAATCAGATGCTTTTGATATATTTCAGTAGTTCAAGGATTTAGTGGAAAAATAAAAGTGGGTACTACATCAAAGTTCTGAGGATACATAGGAGGTGAGTATGTTTCTAATGCTTTTCTGAATTTTGTAAATATCATGGTATACACAAGTAGTTTACTTTCAGGTATACACCGCATCATAATGGTGTGGTAGAGAGAAAGAATAGAACCATCATGGAGATGGTGAGAAGTATGATGAAGGAAAAATATATTTCAAATGAGTATTGGGAAGAAGCAGAGAAGAATCTGTTGTTTACATCATAAAAATGTGTCTAATGAAAATTGTTAGAAAGATGGTTCCTAAGACAAGCTTGACTAAGAGGAAACATAATGTTTCTCATCTTATAATTTTTGTTGTCAGTGACATATACACATGTTCCTGATGAGCTAAGGAAGAAGTTAGAAAAAAGGAGAAAAGTGTATATTATTTAGATATTCGAGATTACAAAATCTTAAAAAAATTTCAATCCAGCTACTGTAAAGGTCATAATCAGCATAGATGTATAGTTTTTTGAAAATGAGGCATGGGATGGAAGTATTGAGAAAATATTTAGTGTAGCAGCAATTATTCCTCATGATGATATGGCAAATGAAAGCATAGAGCAACAAGGTATTGTATCTTCTTTGAATCTTGGACATGCACCACAAGTTGTAGCACAAGCTACACCTCCATCTACATCTAGGAGATCTCCAATATTTCAGTCATCTTCAACCATCCAACAAAACACCAAAAAGAACACCATAAGATACTCCTTCAATACAAAACAATTCATCATCAAATAGCCCTTTGCAGTGAAAAACAAGGAGTCTTAGTGAGATTTATAATGTTGATACAACTAATGTTTTTTCAGTTTTTGCATTATTTTCTCAAGCTGACAGATCTAGTATACTTTGAAGAGGATATAAACAATGAATTTTGGGTTCAATCCATGGATGATGAGATAGATGTCATAGAGAATAATCAAACATGGGAATTAGTATATCTTCCAAAAGGAAAGGACGTGATAGGAGTGAAGTGGGTCTACAATATGAAATATACTGGTGATGGTAGAGTATAGAAATATAAAGAAAGTTTGGTTACAAAAGGTTTTTCACAACAATATGGAGTAGATTACAATGAGAAATTTTCACTTATAGCATGTTTGGACATGGTAAGAATGGTTTTAGCAATTACAGCTCAAAAAAATGGCCTATTTATCAGATGGATGTAAAATCAGCATTCTTGAATGGTTTTCTTGAAGAATAAGTTTATGTGAATCAGCCATAAGGTTATGAGATTGAAGGTCATGAAGGAAAGGTATACAGTTGAAAAAAAGTGCTCTATGGTCTCAAGAAAGCACCTAGATCTTGGTACAACATGATTGATTCTTATTTGATACAAATGGTTTCAGTAGGAGCAGTAAGTAAGCCTACCTTATACATCAAGATAAATGAACAAGGTAAAATTTTGATTGTCTGTTTATATGTGGATGATTTAATCATCATTGAAATCTATCTACAAACTCATTCAAATCAGCCATGAAGAAAGAATTTGAGATGATAGATCTAGGCCTCATGCACTATTTTTTGGGCATAGAAGTTCAAAAATCAAAAGATGGAGTTTTTATTTCACAAGAAAGATATGCTAATGATGTCTTGAAGATATTTAACATGTTGAATTGCAAGCCAATGCCAACACCTATTTCAATAGGTTTGAAGTTAAGAAAACATGACAACAGATCATTTGTAGATCCAAAATTATTAAAAATACTAGTTGGAAGTCTCATGTATTTGATGGCCACAAGGTTGGATATTATGTATGGTGTGAGCCTCATCTCAAGGTTCATGGAATCTCCAAAATATTCACATTGGAAATTTGGAAAAAGGATTTTGAGGTATGTATGTGGAACTAAGAATCATCGAATTTTGTATTCAACATCAGATGAGTTCAAACTCATAGGTTATGCATGATAGGTGATAGTGCCGGAAGTATTGATGAAAGAAAGAGCACATTCTGGCTACGCTTTCAATTTGGAATAGGTGTAGTTTAATGGGAATTAAGAAACAACCCACCATCACACTATCTTCAATAGAAGAAGTGTATGCAGTAAGAATAGGAGCAACATGTCAAGTTGTTTTGATGAGAAGAGTGTTGAAATATTTGTGGTAGAATCAAGAGGATGCTCCACAAATTATTTGTGACAACAATTCAGCAATAACATAGTCCAAAAATCATTTTTTCACAAGAGGAGAAAGCACATAGACATGAGGTATCACTTCATCGGGAGTTGATTAACAACAAGGAAATTTATCTTGAATTTTGTAGATCCAAAGATCAGTTTATGATATCTTTATGAAAGCTTTGGGAAATGAAGTTTTTGAGTATTTAAGAACTTGTTTGGGATTTTGTGATCCAGAATGTCACTTCTGGAAGTGCACACTAATCTCTAGACAAATAAAATCTTGAAGGTCAAAATTAAGGGGGAGTGTTAGAAATTTTTAATTTTTTCACCAAGAAAAGTAAAAAGTCAGTTTTGAATTTTTACATGCTTTTACTTTTGAGTTTAGTTTTAGTTGTTCTTAAGTTTAGGAAAAGCTATTAAAGAAAATAAATCAAAAGATTTGTATTGCACAAAAGCATGTTCTTTTTAGCTCTATTTTTTGAAATGAGTGTTTTATTGTTAGATGAAGCCATCTATTTATCGAGGCAATTGTAAGTGTTTTCATATCAAACATATTTAGAGAGATTCTATTGAGCTGAAGTTCGAGAAGGAATGATAAATATATGCACTTGTATGTTGATCTGAGTTTGTAATAATATGTTTTATTTATAATTCTTTATTTTATTTCTGCTAGTTGTTATTTTATGTGCCTAATTGGTATTAGAATTTCACTTATAGGTAGATTTGTTGAGGAAGACCAAATCTAGATTTCAAAAGAGGTCAGTAGGAGAAAATGGGCCTATAGGCTCGAAGTTAGGGCTTTAGCAAGAGAAGGTTTTATATTTTGTTTTCAAAATGAGACAAAGATGCATAAGGTTTTTTTAGGAGCTCCCTGGTTTTACGGTAATGTAGCTCTTAGTCTCCATAGATGGGAGTGAGGTATACCTCATGACTTCACTTTCTGGGACCTTGTTGTTTGATTTCTCTACTTGATCTACCCCCGAGGAGTTTTGGGAGCTTGAAGTTCTCCTTGGGATTGTTAGATATATGGGGTTTTTGATAGTTGTTGATCCTATAACCAATACTCGTAATAGATTGGTTGTGAGATTGTGTGTTAATGTCAAGGTGGGATATCCAATTCCCAAAAGAATTTTTCGATTCTCTAAAGGTAGATGGGAACAAACAATAAATGTGGAGAATTCCCAAATATTTTGTAGTAAATGTAGGAGAGTCAAGTATAAGAGCAAGAAGTGTTGTTCTAAGTATTTTCCACTTGGTGCAAGAATGTTGTCCCCAAATGGATGATGCCACCTTTGGCAGATTGGTAACTTGACGTTAGTTCGAGGGTGATCTCTTCCACGCGGAAGGTGGTATTGAGACAAATTCTATAAAATCCTCATGCAAGAGCCTTGATGGTAGGAGTGGGATTTTTTCACTTGTTAATGTTCCTATTGATCATGTGCAGGAAGAGCTATCAATTTAGGATCGATTCCTGATAGAGGATGGCGTGGATGGGGTGAATGGTGGTGATGGTGAGATTGACCGAGAGAATAAAGCGAAAGCAGACAAGATTCATAATTTCAAATTTCCACTATGGTTGTCACATTGATGGTGGCACCTACCCATTTGAATGGTGGAGGTTATGCAAAGACTCATCCAAAGCTTTTCCAAAGAAAGACCATGATGTGAACTCTATGTGGATATCTGGGAGGCATGTTGTTGGTGATTCTATTCTTGCTTTCGAAACTTTATGAGGAGGGGTGGATAAAATTTTATAAGTAAAAGAAATACCCTCCTATGAAGAATCCCAAAATGGTAAAGGGGGTTTAATTAGGGCCCTTTATGGGACTATGCTTCTTAGATTCTGTATTGTTGGTATTCTTTCTTATTTCTCGTGGTTTTCTGTGTGTTTTTTTATGGCACGTTCGGGTCTTATTTCCTCTCTTGTCTTTCTTCTTGAGCCTCATTGTCTATCTTTCAGTTTTCGGGCTCAATCCCTTGAATTTTTATTTTTTTTCCAGAATCTAATAAAACTCATGAAGATATAAAAAAATTTGACAAACTATTTTGAAGAACATAACAAAGTATGCAGAAGCACGTATGGACATACCAATGTATGAAGGAAGCACAAAAGGAAAAAGAAATTGTAGATAGTTTGCAAATCATCACTCTAGACAACATTTTCACACAATAAGGGGATAGTGTAGAGTAGGTCAATTTCTGTAACTTGCTGGTGAGTTTCAGAAATGGAAATCCCACGATTGATGATTAGAAATTGATAATGTTGAGAACTGATTTGTGCTTTGGTGCAAAATAAAATTCCTTTATTGACTTTCGACCTATTTTTTTGTACATTTTGACTAATTTCCTCGTCACATCTCATAACTAGAACATGCTTAAAAAATTAAATGTACTTGTGGCACGAGTCATTATAGCATGTGTGAGAAAAATAACTTATGGAGACAATGGTGATGACCAATTTTAGAGTGAGGTATTACTCGTCATTTGTGAACATATTATGTTGATGTGAAGCTTATGGGTATGAGGTAGGATTAGTTAATAGATCCCTTTGAAAATTGAAGAACATAGTGTATTCTTTGGGAACAAAGCTTCATGATTTACCTATCTTTGTGGTAGTATATTTTGATAATTTCATCCAATCCCATGGGATTTCAATCACCATAAGTATGTACTTTTTCCTTTGGTGTTAACGAGGCATCATAGACAAGTTTCCATAAAGATGTCGTGGGGTTTAAAGCAATTCACTAGTCATAAGGAATCACTCTCCACATAGCAAAAATTGACATACGAGATATGCACTACAAGAATATCACTCGATACGTAAGAATAAAAGTTGACCATGCGTGTCTATCGCAAGTTTTTTTGAGATAAATTTGTAGAATATGATGTCATTGAAAGAGACACATCACATGCTATTAAAGTTTCCATTATTTGACCGTAGTCAAACATTTACTGAATTTTTGTTAGAGTAGGTATTTAACTTGGCTCATGTTCACCTAGGTACTTTATTTACCGTTATTGTATTTATCCTCACCCACTTATGTGTGTGGATATTTCTTTTATCTTATTTAGAAATTAGGAGATATTATCTAGTTGTTAGGTATAGTTCTTTCCTTAATCTATGGTATTGACTAGTTTTTCCCTTGGTCTATGGTATTGATGAGATCCTTGATTTCTAGTTCTCTCCTAAATCTATGGTCTTGACTAGTTCTTTGATGACTAGTTATTTCCTTGATTTATGGCTTGATCTACAACCTTCACCGGTTCTTAGATTGTTATTCCTTACCTATTAAAGAAAGGCTCATTCTCAATGTATTGCATTGAGATCCATAATAATATATGATAATGTTGCTCATTTGTTTGCAAAGGTTTATGTAAACATATTCTCGCAAATTGCTTTCATCTTATTGATCATGGTGTTTGATTAGCATCTGTGTTCTTAGCTTGGTATGATTTGGTTATCGCTTCCTTTCATGGTATCGAGTAGGAGATTGTTGTTGGCATCATGTTCAGTAAGTTATATTTTACAAATAAATTATTTGTGTATTCATATATTTGGGATTTGGTTGCATTTTGTTTATTCATGCATTTTTATGAAAAAGAGGTTTCCATTGATCCGGAAGGTGTGAAAACCCTAAGATCGATCAGAACTCGGCCAATTCGAGGTAGTCATTTTTTTACAAAGAAGCACATAGGCGTGCCTCGATTCGAGCAAGTGATTTTGTTTATTCGGCACCCATTAAAATCCTTAGCCCTTGATCATATGGTCTGGTCATATGAGGGCTTAAATTTTGTGATTCCTACTAGTAGGTGCTTAACTTCAGTCCCCTTTAATTTTATTTGTGTGGTGAAGTCAACAACATTTTATTTAGTGGCACCTAAAATAAATATCGAGCAAAATATTAAAAGCTTGTAACTTTTGATCGGTAACTCGGTTTTGAGTGTCGTTTTTTGCAAAAGTGCTTGTTTTTTCGTGCTCTTTCCATTGGAGTTATTTATTTTGAGACTTGCACTATAATTATAAAGTGCCAAATATGGAGGAGTGTTGTAATCAATTGTGGACACAATTTTGGATGAGCCCGACGTCCTAAACTTTTGGGAGTTGCAGTTTGTACCTATCATGGATTATGAGAATGATATACTTTTCTCTGAAGTATGTGGACTTCAAGAGGATATTGTAAAATTTGTGGAAGAAAATAGATCACTTAAGAAGTGACATTCTCTTCTACAATCACTCATTCATGATAAGGATACAATAATACACTTCCTGCAGAACAAACTTGCTAGCCTAAAGCATCACCATCACATTGTGGACAGCCATATCCATGCTCCTAGTCCACTTGCAGCTATTGCTCCTGAACCCACTTACATTGATTTTTCATTCTTTGAGTCTGTTCTGCTTTTGATGTTCATACACCTATGAAGCTTCAACTGCATGCTCTTCCACATATATGCCTATTACAGCACTCCCATGTTGTGTATCCTACTTTTCTCACCGCATGGATTTTTTGAGAAGCATACCACCGCATTCTGGCTTCACATGCTTTTTTCTATGGGTCTCACTAGCAGAGTCATTGCGACATTCACAGGTATTGTTTCCTCTATTCCACATGTTAAGTGGAATTCTCATCATGACATTGGTTTTCAAGAAAATACATCATTGGGAACAAACATCGACAGAGCTCCTTTTTTTGTTCTCTTGACTCTTTCTCGAGGATCATGAGCAACACATGAGTTATGCACCTTCACTCAGCTTGAGAAACATGAGATTTCAGCTATTAGCCATGATCAACCCGACACACATGCCGATGTTCTTTTGCATGCACCCATTATGCATTTTACACCAAGTCATATGCAGTATCTTCTTCATCCATCCGTGTTGATTTGGGGTAGATATCCGATCACTCATGGTGGTGACATAGGCATTCGTTGAGAGGACTCTACAACATGGCTCCTCCACCATTCGGCCTCTTGCTCCACTTTTATACCTTCTCATTGTGATGCTTCTTTTTTTGAGCATTTTTCTTTAACAGTGTAGTGTATCTCTTTGTTTGTTGAGAGATTTTGTATCTCGTATTTTTGACACTTTTGGCATGTTGACAGCTTTCTCTTGTGGGGGACCTATTCTCGTGGAGCCCAAAGTGTTAGTTTATCACTGTTGAGTATTTGTTTTGACAACTCATATAGATTTGTAGCGCCACTCCACCCATTCAAGCAAAGTATGCGAGGGTGTGGTGTTGATCCCGCTTCTTCGGGTTCATGTCCTTGCCTTGTTACCTTGGCTTTTCTTAGATCATGACACTGAGTTTGTGTCCTTGCCTTGTTGCTTTGGTTATTGTTCTTGGATCGTGGCACACCTATTTGCAGCAGTTGATCGAATTATGTTTGGTGTTTTTTTACACTTTCGACATCACTCCATTGACAATCTCCTTGTATGGAGCTATTCTGGTGAAACCCAATGTCAGTTGTTTTTGATTTTTGTGATTGAGCAGTGGATTTAGACCACAGTGCACACCAAACTTCTTCAACATTGTACGAATTTTTTGAGCCGAGATTCTTGGGATGCCTTGGAGCAGGTCTTTACTCTCTTTACTTTTTTATTCGGTTTTGGGTACCTTACTATGTCCCTTTTTTCTAGTTATCAGTACATGAGTACCTCATCGTGCCTAGTTTTGGGACTCATATCAGTGGACATGTCACTTCTATTTTGGCCCCTAGCTTCACTTGAGGGGGGGTGTTAGAGTAGGTATCTACCTTGGCTCATGTTCACTTAGGTACTTTATTTACCTTTATTGTATTTATCCTCACGCACTTATGTGTGTGGATATTTATTTTATCTTATTTAGATATTACGAGATATTATCTAGTTGTTAGGTATAGTTCTTTCCTTGATCTATGGTATTGACTAGATCCTTGATGTCCGGTTCTCTCCTTAAATCTATGGTCTTGACTAGTTCTTTGATGACTAGTTATTTCCTTGATTTATGGCTTGATCTACGACCTTGACTGGTTCTTAGATTGTTATTCCTTGCCTATTTAAGCAAGGCCCATTCTCAATGTATTGCATTGAGTTCCATAATAATATATGAGATCGCTGCTCATTTGTTTTCAAAGGTTTTATGTAAACTTATTCGAAAATTTCTTTCATCTTATTGATCGTGGTGTTTGAAAGTAGCATCTATGTTCTTGGCTTGGTACGATCCGTTATCGCTCCTTTCAATTTTTACGTTAGTTGAAAGGTATTTCATAAGGTGAACATTACGCTTTGAAGATGACAATGATGAATCGCCCGGATCAATTAGAATCAATGATGTTGATAGATACGGAAAAATCATGTTCACATATCCACATTGTGGTCATTTATAAGTAACTTTTACTTATAATTTGTGACACGTGTTTTTGTAAACATATAAATTTTGATGGTTCAATTCAATAGAATTTACATATTAATTAAATACTTGAAATCCATAGTCAACTCGATGTAATACATTGTTCAGTTAAAATATTTTAAAAGCGATTGAACTTTGTAGTGAGAATGATACTTTTATTTGAATATAAAGTTATATGTTTCATCATTACTTGCACGTACTCAAAAAAATATAATTGAAAATATCAATTAATTTTACCGTCATAGTAATATACTAATTTGTATTTGAATTCTTTTTTTTTTTTTTTTCTTAGTATTTACGTTCACTATAAGAATAACATTTTTAGCAATTGTTATACTACTACTAATAATGATTAATTTTAATTTTTTATTGAATTTTATTTATTATATTTTTGATAAATGGTAAAAGGAGGGTTTTTCCAAGGTCCCTACCTCGTTACAAATAAGGATTAAATATCCAGATAAAGTGTAGATAATCTCAACAAACAACAAGGGACCAAATGTTAAAATATTGAAGCATCTAGCCCAAGGGCTACCGCAAAAACTAAAATAAAACCATGATGAAACCTAAACTAGAAAAAAAAACAAGGGATGCTTAGGTTTTTGCATTAGCATCTCAACTCCTAGTTACTCTTGCGGGGTGACATAAGGAGCATGAAATTTTATTCTTTACACTCTTCCATTCATCTTCCCCACATGTGCAAGCCGAGACATAAAATTTACTAAAAGTTTTGGAGATCATTGATATTATGTTTCTTCCTAGAGTTGCAAAGGGATCCACTTCTGCCATTATTCCACCTAAATCATTAATGTTTGGTTCCACTAAAATTGTATCGTGGCTATACTTGTCAAATATTTTAGCTATGGTATCATTAATTTCTTTCTTACCAAAGTATCCAATGGATTTATGTTGTTTATTGTATTTTCCCCATGCATCCCCAGCTGATATTTTAGGTGATATTGTTTCCACCACCGCATCCTTCTTCTCATATATATTTCTACTATAATTTTCTCCTATTCCAAATTTAAATTGGCCTCCATGTCACTAATGTTTAAGCCAACGTTCAACATTTCCTCCTATACCGCACCCATCCATGATGAGTTTGAAATGGGAGGGCTTCCATCTACTCCCAAACCATTATCTCCAAACGTCTATTTCCAATTTTAATTTTTATGCACATCGGCAGAGGGAGTCACAAATTTTAGGTCCCACTTGGCATGATCTTGATCTGTTTCTCCATACTGTAGTTTCAAATCAACCACAAGCTCAACTCTAGTTACAGGGGAAACCAGCTGTGTCATCAAGCTTTCATCTTGTTCATTACTTCCATGAGAATGTTGTTATGGTTAGGATTATTTTTTCCATTAGATTCAAATGTTCCATGATGCACTCTCCCACATTTTCTATAGAAGATTAGTAAATCTTCAATATGATATTTTTCTTCCAAATCCCATCTCTGGAAACTAGGTTTATGGTCTTCGGAAGAGAACCAACATCGAAATTTATACACATCCTTGTGGAAATGAATTTAGACCTGATTGTTGTGGTTGGATCAACAACTAATAAATCTCCAATATATTTAGCTATTCCATCCAAAACATCAATTTCCTAGAATTCTAGGGATATCCTAGGGAGCCTTACCCATACAGGACAGTTAGTTTGGATGTGGGTTTTAGAACCTAGTTTCCATATAACAATGGAGAGAGTTGTTCTTCCATAAAACCACGGTCCACCCTACGTAACGTGGACCGGTTCTTCTTAAAGGGAGAAGACAAACATGAATTTTTTCTCATACAGGGAAATAGTATTGACTTACCCCAAAATATTCCATTTCTTCCAGATCCAACTTCGAACTTGATCAATATTAGGTTAGATCCCTTAAAAACACCCCATCAGAGTGAAGTTGAATCTCCCACTAGCTATGTCCACCACCGAGTCTAGTACCTTCAGCCATGGAAATTCCTACTTCCATTTGGGAACTAGCTTTTGCAGTGGCTCCTTATGTTGCCTCTTTCCATTGTATATGTCCACTACAACTCTATCTACCTATGTTGATGAGGGAGGAGGAAAAATAGACCCAACAGTTGTGTTGTGGGCCTGCATGTTCATCCCTACTCCTGCTCCATCCTCTACATCCACATCCTACTCCATCCTCACCAAGGTGCAATTACTTCTATATTGATTTTTCCATGTACTTATATACTATTATATATTTTTTAAACTTTGTTTATAGATTGGTGATTGTACCAATGTATTTTATTGTTATTATATACATACACACACACACACACACACACACACACACACACACACACATATATATATATAACATATATGTATTTCATTATATATACATATATATATATATAAATATATAAACATACAACACACACACACACACACACACACACACATATATATATATACACATATATGTATTTCATTATATATACATATACATACATATATATATATATATATATATATATATATACACACAGGACATATATATATACATACACACACACACACACACACACACCACACATGATATTACATATGTATACATAATAATTAAATTAAATTTTAAATTTTAAACTTAATAATAAATTATAATCCTATTGTAATTTATTTTAGATGATCTAAAATGAGTGATTTTGAAGGAATCAAGAACCCTTTAAAACCATAGGATAAACATCAAAATTCACAATAAGAAACCAAGTGAAGCTTGGTCCCAAACCATAAACAAATCCAACATAAACACTACCCAAACACCAAGGCTAGGAAGGAACAATAAAGGAAAAACAACATTCTAAGAGGAAGGAAAAACATACTTGGCCTACCTCTAAACACACTCTAAACCCCTATTGAACAAACCTAGCCACACATGAAGGGAATATTACCCATGAGGCTTCCATTCATGGGATCTTAAGTTCATCTTAAGAGGAACCATAAGAGTCTTTCCTTTCTTTTTTCTCTTTTTGGGCATTGTCCAATCCTCACTCCTATTAGTCCGGTTCATGTTTTCATCTAAATGGATTGGAAATGATTTCAAAGACATACATGTTACCAACATAATAATCCTTCTTCAAGATTCCATTTTTAATAATACTAGTGATTGACCCACCTAAGAGAGCATCTTCTCCTTAGTTAGGGCTATAAAAATCCCAACCCTTGGGACCCCCATCGTAGTTAGGAAACATCATCACTTGGGAGTCTCAACGGGGGGAATCTCACATTCTTTAGTTATTGAATCCTCCAGTTGGCTAATTAGATCACCGCCTAAAACAAGCATATTAGGTTGAGAATCCTTTCACCAAGAAACTTACCCATTCACCTTGTGTTTCACACTCTTACAATCTAAAGCTAAGTGACCCAAACCAAATAATTTCCTACATCTTAAGGGTAAGCCTTCATATTCCAATAGTTGGGACCGAATCCTATCCAAAACCCCGAGATCCATAGAAAGGAGATTCATCGATGTATCGAGATCCATCAAAATACGAGAGTAGGTAGTGTGAGTATACAATTTAGTTTTTGTATTAATATCCAAACATTTCCTTGAGGCATTTTCAATCGAATACAGTTCTCCTCTCCCCTAAAATTGTAGTGGAAGAGTGAATTAATCGAACCCAAATATGCTTGACATGAACGGTTTCAGTGATTGGATTGAAAGAAGGAAACCAAAGAATTATTAGCAGAAGATGATTCTGAAGTAGCCAAAGCTTAGAATTATTTTTTTCTCTATCTTCAATCAGATTAAAGACCACCATAAAAAATCCTCTGGCACAAGGATAAATTTCCACTCTACCTTCCATAATAGGTTTTCATTCTAAAGAAAACTAGCAATGTAACAATAGAAGTCCTGATCACTTTCTATTAAAACGAAAGATCAGACGCTTTCAGTTTAAAAAAAATTAGCTTCAATCACCTACGTCCCAAAGGTAACCAAGGGAGAGCTATTATCCTCCTTGAGGGGTTTTGCTCCACGTCCTGGAATCGAATGGTTGTAGAAAAGACAGTTTAGGGTGGCGTCGATAGAGGACTAACAGGGAGGGAAATTTGTTCATGCCACTCATTACCGACACTAGATCTGCCTCAAATTAACCACCCAATGTAGAAGAAGTCTTGAAAATAGAGGGTATGTTGCCACCAAGGGAAGGAGAGGGAAAAGTGAGGACTATGGGCCACACCAAGGATCGAAAACCAAGCTAGGGGACCTCCATCCAATACCGCAATGCCACGCGCAACCGCGACATTTATGGTAGTAACTCAGAAATACCAAAACGACAAAGTCCCTCACGCTTCAAGTGCCACCACCGGCTGCAAGGGCCCAACAAACGCCATCGGTCAAATGAGAAACACCAACATCCGAGGAGAAATGGGTCGAGATTCATGCCCAAGTAGAGTCCGCAACTAGATCGCTCCAATGTCATTGTAAGGTTTAGGGTTCATGGAAGGAGCGAGCATCACGTGGAAATATAACTGTTATTTTTTATTTGTATTATTTTTCTAATTTTTTATAATTTCTAATTTTTTAATTTTTAAAAAATTTAAAAAATTGAAATTTATATTAATTTTTAAATTTGAATATTTAATTTTTAGTATTTTATTTAGTTTAATTATTTTATTACTTTTTGATTATATATATATATATATATATATATATATATATATATATATATATATATATATATATATATTTTTGTATTTATATTTACATTTAAATTAGTTTTTTTTTAAATTAATTTTAAATTTTTATTTTTTAATTTTATTTTAATTCTAATTTTTAATTTTTAATTTATATTTGTTTTTATTACTTCAAGTTTTAATTTTTATTACTTTTAATTTTATTTATTATTGATTTGTTTTTATTAGATAGGGTAAAAAGTTTGGTTTTTAGGGGACCAAAAAACCCCACAAAGAAAAAGGAGAGGATATAAGCAATGACACTTAGAAAGAGAAGCCTCTACCAAGAACTAAATGAAAAAAAAAAACACGAAAACTTTAGGAGCCACGCAGAGAGCATAATGACTCCACAAAGCTCTATCCGATCGAGCAATACAATTTTTTTGGGAAGAACCTTGGTCCATCCCACCTCATCATCCAAGGAAAATGACAGGGCCACCAGAAAATACATTTTGGGGTCCTCCCTCAATCACGCCAAGATGCACTTCCAAAAGATCGTTGGAATTTCTTTCAGCCAAAGGTTTGCACCCCTATGGCCCACATGGTGCATAGTAGTATTCACTAAGGAAGGCATCATCAATGTTGTAGAAGTGGGTGGGAGGAAAGATTTGAAATTTGAAAATAATTCACCAAGTGCTAACTGGTTCCACCCACCTTCCAGTTGGTCACCAAATTTGCGTTATTCCAAGATTCTCATAAGCATTTGCAACATTTTCACACTCCATAGGCCTTCCTACCTCCTTGCCCCCAAATGCACTAGAATCCAAACCGTGAAGGAAAACATGTAGACACCACGCTATTCCCCACACATGTCCAATATAAGCTTCAAGCATGTTCACCTCCTCCTCAAATAGTGATTCGAGATCCGAATCCATCTGAGGGATCGGAGCCCCATGGAAAACCTCGTCCAATACCGGCGAGAGATAACCCATAGCCACGAGGATCCAAACAACGAAATCTTCTTTCCGCATTTCTCACAGAAGATCCTGGACTTTTCAACAACGATGACTTATTTCATGTTGTCCATCCACCGTGTCTAGAAAAATACTCTTGGGCACATTGTCTCCCACAGGAACGTTAACGCACATTCTAGCACAAACAAGCTTGGATCGAGCCTTCATAGTCGAGTCCACTGCAATGAGGACCCCATAGTTCTAACTATTTAAAAAAACCTCTGGCTCCCAAAACTCCAAGGGCAGGGCTTGGGGTTGTATCCAGATTGGTAGTTTGGGTAAATAACTAGACATCCCAGATTACCATTGCATAATACTGAGAGTCATTTTCCCAAAAACCATGGTGCTTCTAGGAGCACCCATTGCAGATTTGTTTCTTCCTGGAAATAGAAGAGGAATTCATCCTTAGCCATAGCCTAGACCTCACCTCAGACTCCCAATTTGAATTACACCACTCGCGAACTAATCAATGTTTGGTCTACATGTAACACGCCCAAAAGTGCCCATAACAGCAAGTTTGAAATAATTTTTAGCTCTATCTCAAATAATCTTAGGTATTTCTAGATGTGGGACAACATCCTCCCATGCAAATACAAGTTTGATGGGTGCACAAAGAGGCACCCCAAACAATAAGCGTTTGAACCCATGAGGATACGCCTTTGAAAGATCCCTTCCCCTCGCCACACACCTTGCCTAGCTTCCATCCTTGGCCTTCTTCGATTCATCCGTGGTAACATTTTCCATAGCATTTTAGAACGTTTTTATTTATTATTGATTTTTATTTTATTTAGGGTAGTTTTTATTAATTTATTAATTTTGTGAATTTTTAAAATTTTAAAATTTAAATTTTTGTTTTAATTTTATTTTTTAATTAATTTTTAATTTGAATTTCTAATTTTTTACTTTTTATTAATTTTAAATATTTAATATCTAATTTTAATTCCTAATTTCTATTAATTTTTTATTTTTATTAATTTAATTTTTAATAAATTTAATATTTATAATTTTAGATTTTCATTTTGCTATTACTTTTTTATTTTTTATTTATTTTATTTTTATGAATTTTTAATATTTATTAATTTTAATTTTAAATTAATTTATTTTATTAATTTTAATTGATACTTTTAATTAATTTTAATTTTAATTTTTTTAAATATTTAATTTTTATTAAATATGAATTATTATTTTTTTATTAAGGATAAATAGTTTTGAAGGGACTATACCCTAGTACAAAAAGGCTCAAGTAGCTTATACCGGAAGGAGAAAAAATTTTTGTTTCAACTAAGCAAGGCTTTAGCGCTTTAAACATGCGGGCTCAAAAGTCGATATATATCGATTTTAAGTGAGTACAAAAAGATCTATCCAAATTGAGATCCGAAGAAGAACAAAAGGACCAAAATACTTCAAAGAGGGATCCAAAAAGGCCTTCCTAATAAGAAAACAATTTTAAGAGTTTTTAATTTGAAAAACAACAACTAAACAACACCTAGGCTTTCACTATTTGAAATTTATCAATCTTGAACTTAATTTTTTGAAGAGAGGTGAATAGTTAATGGTCATGGCATGTGAAGGATCATTCATGTCCCCCTTTTAGCAAGGGCAAGGTAATTTCAATTTTTACATTTTAAATCATCATTTTTAAGAAATTTTTTACTTTATTAATTTTTGTTTATAATTTTTCATTTTTATATCTAATTTTCTATTCATTTTTATTCTTAATTTTTAAATTTTAGTTTTTTTTTTTTTTTTTTAATGAGTTCTTAAATTTTTTTCTTAACGAGTTCTTAAATTTTTATAGTAATTTTGTAATTTTTATTCATTATTAATTCTCTTGAACCCTAAGCGATGTGATGCCCTGCAGCAGAAAAGCTTGGCCCTAGGCGACGATGAGAATGGACGGGGGTTCCGTGAAGGTTGTTGGCATGGGAAGCCAGAGCGGTCTTCTTCCCTCTCCTGCCAACGCTTCGACATTTCTAAAACCCTTTGGTGGCGATTATGGTGGCAGATTCTTTCCAGGCTCAACTACGACATTTTTGGTAGTGGGTGGCTGATCTGGTGAAGCTGCGTGCCTTTCTGAAACTTTGCCTACTGCTGGAATGGGTGGAGATGGTGACGGCCTGTCACTCCAGTCTCAGACCCTCTTAACCTCTCTACCGATATCTGGAGAGTTTTCAAATTTTGGGAAGTTTGCAGGATCCTCTGTAGCTGATGGTGGATCTCCATCTGCCCCGATGCAGCCTAGTGTCTCTGTGGATTCTCTGCCCCTTAGCTGCGTGTTAGGTTGGCCTTCCCCCAATCCTTCTAATGGTATTTTGGCGCATCCTTCCCATGTTCCTGTTATGGGTTGCGAGCGTAGTGAGGTTCTTCCTCAGTCTCGATCTTATATTGCAGTAGCAAGCTACAGACAGTATGACAAACCCCTCCAGGTGGCTTCCAACTTTCCGTTGATCACCTTTAGGTGATCAAGTGCTTGATTCTAAGGAAAAATTTACCACAAAGAGACTGATTTGCAGGTTTAACAGACTGTGCTCAGGTCTACCCCTGCTACATTTTGGATTTCTTCAGAATGGCGCCCCTTAATGGAAGGTAGATTGGATATTTATCCCTGCGCCAGAGGTTTTTTTATTGTGGTTTTTAATCTAATTGAAGATAGGGATAAAATATTTTCTATGATTTGGGAACTTCATAATCATTTCCTGATCATGAAACCATGGTTTCCCTCCTTCAACCCTAGCAATGAAACTATCATTGTTAGGCCTGTTTGGCTTCGGTTGCCTCCCCTTCCTCTATGATTTTACGGGGAGGAGAGCTTGATTTCGATTAGAAATGCTTTGGGGAAATGTTTGGACATTGATACAAAACATAACTATATACACATACTACCTATGCTCGTATTTTGGTAGATCTGACACTTCAGTAGATCTATCGGCTATGATGGAACTCAGGGTTTTGGATCGGATTTGGTCCCAACCATTGGATTATGAAGGGTTACCCTTCAGATGTAGGAAATGCTTTGGTTTGGGTCATCTTTCCTCAAAATGTAAAAGTGTGAAACATAAGCTAAAGATGCAATCTTGGTGGAAAGATGCTCAACCTAGTATACTAATTTTGGGAGATGATTATGAGGTTTACTCGGAAGATGATGAACCAATAGATGTTGACACTCAACGGTCGGTGGGGTCTCTTCTTAATGTGGGGGTCTTTGTGTCGGTTTCTTCTCAGCCTTCTTTGGAAAAGACGCAATCTTTGGGTTCAACTTCTAGTTCTATTATTGGTAAAAATGAGTGTTTGGAGGTGTTACTTCAAATTCATCTAGATGAAAACTCAAATCTTAATAAAAGTGAGGGTTGGATAGTTGTGCACAGAGAAAAGAAAAGGAAAGACCCTCACTACTCCTCTTAAGATGAACTTACACTACAACAAACATGCATGTTTTCCACAATTTTTCTACATTGTTATTATGGCTATAAGGAATTTTAAAAATTAAAAATGTGGCTTTGAAATTGTTACTTATCCACAATTTCATATATTATTGTTGTTTGTCTATAATTTTTTAGAGTGTTAATACTCCACAATATATTGAATTTGTAGCTAGCCTACAATCCTTGGTAGTGTAGATTATCCACAATTCTTTCAATTTGTAAATTTTGCACTATTTTTTTATTGTAAATATTCCACTATTTCTTAAAATTGTAGTTTTTCCATATATTTCAATATTGTATATTTTCTACATTTTACACTTTTTGTTTCACATCAATATAATATGTGTGGCAATATCTACAAATTTTTCTACATTAATGATTACCACATAAAACTTGTAGGTGGAAGCTACAATTTAATTGCCACAATAATAATTTGTAGAATGTCTTGAAAAATAATGTAAAAATGTTACTATTAATGTTATTTATAAAATTATATATATGGATTGTCTACATTTTTAACACATACATATTAAATAGTCATTATTATCTACATAAATAATTTAATAAAATTCAACTTCTTAATTTTTATAACGTAATAAATTTATTTTAATATTCTTATTAAATTTCTATTTAAAATTAATTAGCGACATCTAAATTACGTATACATTAAATTATAATAAATCTTAAAACCAACTATACATAAGTTTGAAATTATTACAAATAACCCAATAATAATATAATTATTTTAAAATTTTAAGTAATTCGTATAATTATGAATTTTTTTATCAATATATTTTTCAAATTTTTAAAAAAATATACATGAGTTTTCTAATCTATTCCAATTTTAAGAATATATTTAGAAAGTAAAATTTATTTATGATATTTATTTACATTATATAATATTATATAAACTATTTTTATCATTTTAAATAGTGATTTCCAAAAAGGAAAATATGCAAATTACATTTAAATCAATATTTTTATTAAATAATATAAGAAATCTAAGTTTTGAATGAAAAATTATATTTCAAAAATTAACGAATGCATGTAGTTTAAAAACTTATACCTCAAATAAAAAAGCATCATTAAAAGTAAATAAAAATTAAAATATTAAAAATTATTTTATAAAAGATATTTAAAGAAAGAGAGCATGCAAAAATAAAATCTATTTGATTAATTGATTTACATAATGTTAAAGTTGTGAATATAAAAATATTTCAATATATAAATAATTGAAAATATAATTTCATAAAATATGAATTATGGATAGTTTTAGAAAAAAATATTGTGAAAATTTACATGCACATATAGGAGAACAATATATTATTTCGTAAATATAATTAACATTGTTTTATTTAAGTTAAATTTTATATTCTTATATTAAATTCTAATTGAACTCGCACGTGTAATACAAGTTGTAAAGGTTTTCTTTTGGATTATTCAACTTTGTCCATCGATCACTTGATTGGGTATGAGTGACGATTGTAGAATTACATACTGGGATAGTTATTCTCCTACAATGTCCATTCTAGGTAATTCAAATTCACTTTCTTTAAATTCTATTGTCCATAAAGAAAATATAACATAAAAGTTAATAAATTTTAGAAATAAATAGAACAAGATGATTATATTGAAAAATAAAAATGAATCAAAACCATCCTCAACATAACAACCTTCAATAATTTCTTCCACAAAAAATTGTAAATGTCTTATCAAATACACTTTAGTTTTTAATCCTCACACCTCGATTGTAGAATTTGCGCACCTCTGCAAAGGTCATCACATTCTCCTCTTAGTAAAAGAAACCACACTCCTAACCTCTTGTTATAGCAATTTTGTATGCACGAACATTAAATCTCCAACTAGGAAGCCGAAAATTTGAAACTCAAATATATAAAATAAATTAAAAATAAAAATATTGAAGCTTATTGTTGTAGATAGTGTTGGTGGGAAAAAAATTTGGGTAGACAAATTAGGTGTCTCCACCAACATTCACGCGGCTACGCCTATCTCGCTCTTGAATGGTACAACTCGGATTATTGAAAGTAAATTATTTCTAATCCTATCTAAATGATGTGGGTATCCAAATTGGTCAGATCACACAAGGACACTCCACCGAACTCCATGGCAAAGTGCATGTATGGGGGTACAAGGGAGGAAATTACAATGATAAAGGGAAAAGGGGGAAATTATGCAAGGAATATTACTACCGTGAGTAGGTTGCAAAGCTCATACATAGTAACCTTGAGTAGTTCAACCTTCAATATAGAGGAAGGCACGGTGAAGCTATCAGGACCAACAAATTAAAACACCAAATTTTCAAATTCATCTATCAAGGACACCAAGTTTCCCTCCAATTCCATATAGGATCAAAGAAACTTGTAAAGTGCATGATAGAGAGAAATAGAGGAAAAAAAGAAAGAGAAATAGAAAAAGTGTAGCTTTTATTCCATGTGTAAGGGTGAATACAAAGCTTCCATGAAGCTATTACAATTCACAATTCTACATACTAAGAGTTCTTCAAAATTTAGAATCCTTTTGGAGTGGAGAGGCCATCCCAATTTATATCAATTTGAATTGTCCTTTCACCTCCTCGACATGAATCTTCATTTCCATATTCCACTCGTGACCTTTAGTTTTCCATGAATTAAGTATTTCTCTTATACTTTTTGAGAAAATACTTTTACAAGTTGAAAATAGGTCACTTAAGTGAATAGGATGAAATACAATAATGACGCATAACAAAGAATAAGAATGGAAAGAAAAAGAAGAGAGAGGAAGAGGGAAGGGATGGAGGGGAAACACTCCTCGTGATGAAATCCTTTGAATGCCTTGATGCAGTCATGAACTTTGAGCAAATTTTTTTGCCACTAGTGATCCTCTATACGGATGAAGATGGCTCTCTTGAATACTTTTGAATCATTTGTCCCATCCGGTGATCACCGCAAACTCGATGATGCATAGACATCTTGGACCATAGAATGAGTGTTTAGAAACATTGTTATGAGGTTTACCGATGTAAGCTCGAGATGAACACCTACAATGCCCATGATGACCCTCTTTGAAACTTGGTTGATGAAATCTTTGACTCATTAAAATCATTCTGATCAACTCTCTCAATCACTTAGCTCCTTAAGTGACAAAGATGAATTCATATGTTGTGCCTTCCGATGCCCTTCCTGCTTTATAATATGAGATGATCATTCCAAACCACGAAAAAATTTCATCTCTTCATGATTGATCGCACTTGAGAAATTAGACCAATTTGTGCACTTGAAATTTATGTTTCCTTAACAGCTTAATATATTTGGAAAGGACAACTTACTATTTTTGTAATTTTTGGAGTTTTCCCCTCTAGACCCCAAATGGTGATATCAGCCAAATTATCATCCCTCAATGTCCCATCGTGTGAAACTTTCCCTTTGAGAACAACCTTACTATTTTTAGTAAGTACCCATGGGGAAACTTACTATTTTTAGTAATTGTAGGAGTTAGCTTTACCCAACCTCAACCGGCTATGGTATCTTCCATTATTTATTCTTACTATGTTTCTCTTTCCTTTTGACCAGCTGGCTATTTATAGTAGGGGCTTGTGGAACCACTTACTTTTTTAGTAAGTGTTAATTACGAGCAAAGATGACCTTTTCAATGTCTTTTCCTGTTATACTCCTCGGTGTTCACCGCCTTCTTTATATCCTCTAAAATGGTGGCTTACCCAAAGTAATTAACCCCTATGTAGGAAGGCATGTTATTTTTAGTAAGTGCATTGTGGATATCAAATTGCAAAAAAATAGGTATTGAAACTCTAGGTTTTATTTTGGGGTTCCATGCTCTGCGTCTTGAGTAATTCCTTCATCTTAACAAGTGCAAAAATGATATTTTCATCAGTAGGGAAGAATATTGACACAAACACAGCCAACATGATATATCCCTATAAAATAGGGACTTCATGGCACGAAAACTAGTTTACGCGAAACATGATTTTTCAATGATCATTCCCTCCAATTTTTACACGATTTCAAATTTGGAACCACGAGAAATGAAGAGGTACCTCATTTTCTTCTTCACAAATTTTATTTATGTGACAAGGCAGAACTCGATGAAAATCAGTCCTCCATATCCCTAAAAAATAGGGAATTCATGGCGTAAAAACTAGTTCACGTGAAACTATATTTTTCAACAATCATTCCCTCCAATTTTTGCACGATTTTGCCCACTCAAACCCTAAGAAGTGGAGAGGTTGCTCGCTTATTTTTTCGACTAATTTGTCATGGAGGCCATTAATGGAGCTTGAAATTCACAAGTCTATTTATTTTCTCCTTTTTCAATGAAATCAATTCCATTACGATAGGTTTTTGCTTCTTGTCTCACTGGTGAAATTTCTCGTCGATCCGTTGTCGGTTTGACGGAAATTGAGCTTTTTCTTCATTGAGCCGGAAGTGAAATTTATTTGATGTGAGCATTATTTTATATGATTGGGAGGTGTGAAGGTGATTTTTAATGTTTTTTGATAGAGGAACAAACATCAAAATACGGTTCGTTGTTCCGTGTAGTGGTTTTCAAGATCTCTTCATTCTTCATTCTATGTCATTAGAGTTTTCAGGTTTTCTTCTTCTTTGGTCTTTGTTTTTTCTTCTCATTTTGATGAAATCTTCTTCTCAGACCTGTATGATGTCATGGAGTGGAGGATAATTTGTTGTGATAGAGTTGGTTCAAGGTTCAACAATGGTGGAGGGGTGATAGGAAGTTGCAGAGGAATTTGCAGAGCAAGCTGTGCACAGGAAGGTTAGATGTTAGATGTTAGAAGCAGGATGGATTTTTCAAATTTGAAAATTTTCAAAGGCATGGAGAGAGGTATATTTTCATTTCTGTAAAATCCCTCACCTCAAAGGGATATGAGGGACATCAATTTTCACGGAGCACCAGGTGATGACATGTGGAAATGATCAAACATCAAGGCTTTGAGCTCTCCGCAAGAACCCTCGGATGTTGAACCGGTGATCCCGGACGTTGCGTTGCATGAGGTCCAGGAGGAATTATGGGGCTAGGAACATTTTATTGATCTTTATTTCCATAAATTTTATGGATTTAAGGAACACAAAATTGTGTCGGGATCCTAGAGATGACACATGTCCTCATTAAAATTTGACTAACTCTGAACTCGCTCAAAGAGGCAACTTAAAATAGTGATAACTTGAGCTCCCGATGGACTTCATTGATGAAATTATATATGATCCTGGCTATAAATGGAATTATTAATCTAATTATTGGGTACTTAAGTCTTGATTCCTCCATTGGATCCCTAAAAACTTTGATTTTTGATCTGGTACTCCACTTTTGCAGAGAGATTAACTTCTTGTAGACCCATTACACTAAAATTTTGTGAAAATAAAATTTCACGATATTATAGGTCTTGGAATTCCCTTTCCTAAAATATTTATTTTTTCTCCAAACTTCATTTGGAGCTCTCAGAATCTCCTTCGGAAGCTCAGTAGTTGTTTTGGCCTTTGCACTATCTTGGCGTGTGAACCCCGCTTTTAGTGAAACTATCCTAACTTCTTTGGATCCTTCCTTGATATTACTAAATCAATTCCATAATGATTCAATGCCTTTTTTCACCTCCTTCTCTAGGTTTTCTTTTCTTTCCACTTCATGGGGTTGCTTGAGTTCTAGGAAGGCCAGTGATACCCTTCCCACAACCGCCCTGAAGTTTGCATTTTCAAAGAACTCTTAAAACTACCTAGGGAATGAGTTAATATCAATTGAGAGGTTACTAGAATGACTTGGAAGACCTAGGGTATCTCTCAAGGATATAACATGAATATTTTGGTATATGGGTATCATTGTCATGTTGGAAATTTTTCAATTTCCCTATTGCACATTTTCATGACAACAAATGGATCTAGCTTGGGGACATGACATGGACTGATTGCACCAAATATGTGACATGGATAATTCATAATCTCAACTTTGGACCATAAAATCCATTGACCAATGCCTTATCCATTTGGCCCTATGGAGTCACTAGAAAAATAGGCTACACAAATTTCTTTATTGAACACATACACACACAAAAAAAAGCACACAAACAAGAGAAACACACCGTAAGGGAAAACAACACACACACGATAGAAAGGAAAATTATATACAGGGGAAGGATATTTACAGATGCGAGGAAAGAATATACACATACCCAAAAACAGGTTGAGAAAAGTACATGTCATCATGAAATAGTGGATTGAAGTCTGACCTTTGAAGCACAAAAATTGTTATTTGATCAAACCATGCTTTTGTGATGGCTTTACATGGCTTGAGAAGAAGAAGGTTGACCAAGATTCCATCTTCATACTCATATTGCATAGAGAACATTCTTGCATCCAATGAACACTTCGTTATCTTCTTTGAGCTCTTGTACCTTGATGCTCCCACTTGATGCCCTGTGATCATGAGACATCATTCTTCCATGTCTTCAATAGTGGGAAGATATCCATCCTCTTTGAATTTCCACTTTAAATATTCTCCTACATCAACAAGGCACTCGGAAGGAGAGAGAAAAAACTGATTTTCTTCCCATTCACCAACTTCTTTGGATGTCCCACTTTGTTTCCTACAAATCAACTCAACATTTTCCTTATTATCTTCCTCCATGGTAGGGATGTTGTCTTCAAGATTAATAATATTCAAAGAATATTCCACAACCTTCCTTATTTTTCACTCACAAACCTCTTCACATTGTGTGAAAGGAAAAGGCATGTTTTCACATCCATTCTTGTCAACCAAGGCATTAGGGAAGTCATCCAGTTCATCCATTGGCTTTGTTTCAGTATCAAACATTGGTGAATCAAAAAGAGGAGCATGAATGGCCTCATACCTGTCTTGCATTTCCATGGCCCGAGTCAAGAGTTCAAGGCTGAGTTGAGGATCTTCAATTTCTTCTGCAGCCTTCAAAATGTCTTATACTGATGGTTCTTCTGATTCTTCCATAGATTCATCTTCATCCTTATTGGAAGAATCTTCGTGTTGTGCCTCTAGGAGATGGTTAAAAATATGATCCATATGGGCCCATGATTCATTTGAAACATCCTCATTCACCTCTTCCATGCTTTGCATTTCCCAAGATTCACTCTCTTGCAAGCATGGGCATAATTTATTCATGACACCTTCTAACAAAGAGAAAAGGTCCATGCTTTGTGGGAACAACACTCTTTCAATCTCAAAATCCATATCGTCTTCTTCTTGGTAAGAAGTAGAGAACTATGTTGGGGAAACACTATGAGAATAATTTTCAGCTACATTTTGACCATCCATTATTGAATCTTCTTGCTCAGGTGAAAGATGAAAGGATATGTTTTCACCGTGATGATTATTTTGCTCCTTGAGTGAGTAGAGGTTATGTTTAAATTGGTCATTCTCCTTGGTGTTGAAAAGAGAGTGGGATTATTCCATTCAATCATCCATTATTGATCGGGAAGAGAGTTTGATTATTTGAATTCCTTTGTTTATGCAGGCAACATTTCTACATCACTTGAAGAGTCAAAATAGGAGAGAAGATTATCTATGGCCATATTGAATTCATCATCTTCAACCATGATGTCGAGTGGATTTCTTGCACTTCTTCACATCTCTCAATTTCATCATTAATTGAAAGATGAAAACTTTAAAAGAGATCATTCATTCTTACTTTGAATCGGCCGTGTTGGTATCCAAATTCATTCTCCTTTTCAAGCCGAGTAGCAACACAGATTTGACAGGAGCTTAGAGGTAGATAGATCATAGTGTGTGTCATTTTGTAGTCAGGGATGAGATCTAACCGCCATTTGTTACTCGGGCTTGTGGAGAGTCGATAGCACATTTAAGAGGATTTGACCTGTCCTCACTACTTTAGGTCGTGCCTCTTCAACTAGGGTTAGAGGACCCTTAGTGTAACCTCTATTTGATTAAGGAGATGGAGATATCCTTCTTTTACACAAATTCTATGAAGAGAACCTTGGGAAAATACAAATAATGCTCCATGGTTTAACTCTTAAGAGTTGTCACTTCTAAACGATGGAGATATTTTTAGCACAAGGCTACGATTACATCAAGAAATTAAGAAATCCCGATTGTTTCGCATATTTTTGCAAGTAGATTTTGTTCCTTTGTTGATACACAAGGAAAACAGGGGTAGTTTAGGATGGATCAATGGTTTTTAAATGATTTTTGGTGGGAGATAAAGCAAGATAAAGTTGATTATACCAGATATTTGAAGGGACTTCACAAAAATGAACAACTCAACAACATAAAGCTTCAGAATAGTTAAGACGTTCCTTCAACCAGAAGGTGTGCTTCAATGGAGGCCCAAATCAACACATTTTCACATAATCTTTGAGACTCTAACACAAAGGCTTGAATTGAAAGACTCAATTAAACACCAAAGTCTCTGATTAATCATGCCTAAGGTACACCCAAAGACTTACAGATAATATTTATCAACAAATGATAGTGAATTGATTTTAAATTTGTTTATCTCATCCAAGATGAAGGCTCTTCTTGAAATGAAATTGTAAATACCATTAAACTGTCACAGGATGAGATCCTGTGTGAATATTTCAATATAAGATTGCAATGGGAATGAAAGAAACTATTTGTAGACATTCTAAAACAAAGCAGACACAAATTACTAGAGATTTGACACAAATTAATTTCAAAATTGCTTAGATTCATCAAAGGGAAATCTTCCAGAGCAATCTCGGTGATTTTCAAAGTGGCTATACATCCGCAACCAACTCGACACGACAAAAAATATAACATAGAAGAAAATAACAGGTTATCTCAGCTTTGGTCTCTTAGGAAGATGACTTTCTCAAAAAATTCTCAAGAATTCAAACTCTAACCATTTGTAAGAGTATTCTCATTACATTTATACATTTTTCTCACTCAATTTTCCCCCCAAAAGACAAGAATATTTGAGGGACCTTTTCTTGTTACCAATTTGTTTCAGATAACAAAGTTTAACAAATTCAGATCCGAAATATGCTAGGTGGACCAATTGTGAACTGATCACGTTTCTTGGGCTCTCGACTAATGACTAGGATATCATGCCACAACTTTTCGTAAGTCCTTTTAATCATTTTGATTCTGTCATTGAAGAAATCCCCTTTTAATCATGTTGCGAGCCTCTGCATAGCTAGACTTGACAGGTCATCCCTTTTTGCTCTCAAGGCAACGCCTTTTTCACCTTTTGTGCCTGCACTTTCATCATTTCATCCCTTTTCCCTCTTTTTCCTCTGTAATTTCTGTCCCACATCCATTTCCTCTGGTAATTCCCATTTTTTCGAGTGCCTGAGTAATTCCCACTTCAAAATATCAACCTTAACGATCCTTGGACTCACAATTTAAGTTTCAAATCCATTCAATGGCACCTTACTCGACAGAGATGACAAATAATTTCATCAAAGAACGATGAAGAATAAGTGCATATTCATGTCTCCAAGAATCTTGGAGCAAAATCGTGGAAAAGTAGTTGAAATGCACAACAATCGTTGATCCTGCCCCTTTTCCACTCTATATCGTAGCCATCCACATGTTTCCTTGCACAACCGCAAAGGAGAAAGACATACGAAAGTCTCAAATAAGTGCAAGCCTTCCAAGTACCCCCCTGGGACCAAGAAAATGCTTTTTGGCCTTTAAATCTCAAAGAAAAAGGAGCCACGAAACCTCCACGTGTCTCAATGGCACATTTTGAGATGGTCCCCAAAAGTAGAGACCTCAAACAAGCACAAGCTCAACACGTGTCTCAGTTTGGCAGAGTCTGTTAAAAATTTGAAGGTTTAGTGGAAGGCGCCATGTGTCTATGGTTTGAGACATTTTTCTTGCTTGTTGAAAATTCCAAGCAAACAACAATGAAATGAGCGGAAACCTCCAAGTGTCCTCCTAGCAAATTTTCAAAATAAATCTGAGGGGATGGTCCCCAAACATTCGTGGTCCCTCCACGTGTCCCAAACCTCTAGAAATTTGTTTGAAAATTCAAGGGAAGACCCTAAGAAAGCCTCCATGTGTCCTCATGACACAACTTCAAGCCGGGTGCCCAAGAGCGGAGACTCAACAAGCGCGAGCTCACCACATGTCCCAGCCTTAGAAAATTGATTTGAATAGTTTAAGTACAAAGCAGAGCTATAGGAAGACTCCACATGATTCCCTATCACAATTTTTAAGGTGGGACCCTGAGGCGGATCCCCAAATGAGTGCCAACCCTCCATGTGTGCATGGCCCATCAAAATTGTACCAAATTTGTATGAAAAAATTGTCTAAGTCTGGGAAAAGTAGCGGAATCCTCCACGTGTCCCCAGCCGCAACTCCAAAGCCAAACCAAAAGTGAATTTTCAAATGAACTTCGCTCCTCCATGTGGACAAGTTTTGGGTTAAAGAGAACCATAAATTTTTTAGAGTTCCCCGCCAAGCCGCATCCAACCAAAAGGGCCATGTTTCCATTGATGCAGAGATGTAAATTTGACGGAAAACACACCCGTCAAACCGTAAAAATGCAAGAAAACCACCATTTGAGCCCAAAAATGAATCTTTCTTCAAGGACAGCAAATTTGGAAATGTTACAAGGCTCAAATATGATCTTCCAAGCTACATCCAATCATGTTTCCATAGGTATTTGGGACAAAAATGACAGGGACAACAAAACATGACTGTGGAAAATGGAAGGAAAGGAACAACCTGAGTTTTATGCCCAATTTACAGACTCCTTCAGATGGATAGAGAAATGAAAAAAAATTCTAGACCTTTAAGTGATCCTTGACCAAGGAAGGGACTGATCATGGAAACCAAATGGAGGACAGAGTCTTCAAGCACCAACACGGGGAGATAGAAAACATGACAAAGGCCACAAACTAAGGAATTTCAATGACAAATGGGGCGAGACTAATTTGAGCACTAACATTGGCTCCGATTAAGGGATGCGAACTCCCCAGTGAGTGCCACAAGAACCAAATAAAAGACCAAGTGCCAAAAACAAACCATTGGGCAATGGAGTCAAAGAATAATCTTACAGAGCAGAACAACCACAACCATCCTCCAAAAACAAACCGAGAAACCAACAAAACTAGGTCACCAAGGACCATAATGAACAAAAACACAAAAGCATAAGAATAAAGAACTATACACTATACAAATGTAGTATACCTTGATTCTGAGAAATCAATCAAGGAAATGCTTCAAATGCCTGTCATTAATAGGCAATTCAAGTAGTTCCCCATCTAAGTCTTTTAGGAAGAAGGTATTTTCACCAATTTGAATATCAATTAAATAAGGTCCCATCAACAATGCATCAAATTTACCATGCTTGCCCTTATCTTCATGTCTCTGCTATCCCATAAAAGCACAATATTCTCAATGCCGAAAGCTCTGGTGTCACCTTTTGTCAAATAGCTTCTTCAACTTTTCTCTAAACTTCGCATGACGTTGATGGGATGCCCTTCTTTCTTTATCCAAATCAATAATCTAATTGATTTGAGCATCATATGGACTAACTTATTGGTCTTAAATCATTGAACAAATAGAAATGAAGACAATTACAAATGGAGGGGCAGCAGATCTTAAGTTCCATATACCAATTCAAACGGGATTTTACCAAAGTAGCTCTTTTGAAAATGTTTCTCACAACCCAAACAGCAAACTTCCGTTGCTCACCCCACTTCCTTTTGATCTTCTCCAGGTTCTTCTAGTGATCTTCAACAAGTTTTTATTACAGGGACTCATCTTGTCCATTTCCTTTGGGATTGTAGTTAGAAGCATATGTCAAATTGATCCCATATTCTTTACACATTTCCACCAAAGGTTTGGCTCAAACTCATGGAATTATCGCAACAATTTTAGCCGGAAATCCAAATCTGAGATGATTTGATTCAACATGAATTCCATGATCATCATGGATTTTACAAGACACTGATAAATGATTTATATGTCATTTTGTAGCCGGGGAAGCAATTTATCTGACTTGTTAGCACTCAAGATTTGAAGAAGTGGGTAGCACCTTGAAAGGATTTTGATCTAATCCTCACTATTTTAGGTTGTGCCTTTCAACCAAGGTAAGAGAACCTATATTGCAGCCTCTATTTTGTGAAGGAGGTGGAGATATCCTTATACTATGCATATTGTATGGAGATGGCCTTGGGAAAACATGATCAATTTTCCATTATTCAAACTCAACAGAGTTATCACTACTAAATGATGGAAATGCTTTCAAGACAAGGCTGAGGCTGCTAGAGACATGGTATGATCCTAATTTGCTTTGTGCATTTTTGTAAATGGATTGTGTTCTTTTGTTGACACACAATGCAATGCAGGGGTAGTATGGGGTAGGATTAGTTATTCTGAATGAATTTTTTGTGGGAGATTTTAGACAAGACTAACCAGAATTTTCCAAATTCTTTGAGGACCTTTGCAAGAAATTTGTAACACCTAAACAACAGAATGCTTCAAAGGGGTTAAGGTACTCCTTCAACCAGATATGTGCACCAAATGGAGGCCCAGATCTACACTCTTCCACACAATATTTGACAACCTACCACAAAATCTTGAAGCAGATGAACCAACAAAGTATCCAAAAATCTCTATTTTATCATGACCTAAGGTGCACCCAAAGGTTTACAAACAATCTCAAAATTCAAGGAAGGTAAAGTGATTTTAAATCTGTTTATCTCTTTATCAGATGAAAGCTCTTCTAAATGTGAGACTGCAGATGCCACTAAACTATCAACAAGAAATGAGACCATGTATGATCAAGAGAGATTTTAAACACAAGACTGTAATAGAGCAAGAAACACAAATTGAAAACATTCTGAAACATAAGTGCATGCAAATTTTGCCAAGAGACAACACAAAATAATCCAGAATGACCAAATTTATCAGCAGGGGAATGTTATAAGAACAATCTCAGAGCTTGTTGATGGCTTTACAACTGAAACCAACTCAACATGATACAAATCTGATGCAAAAAGGAATTAGAAATGGTTCTCAGGTGGTTTCTCAGAGAATGGGCTTCTTCCCAGATTTTCCCATGAAATTCTAAGTTTCTCCGACCTTTTGCATGTCTCAAAACATGCATTATATAACTTTCAATTACATTTGATCCTTCTTTCCCAAGAAAAGAATATGCCCAGCATCAAGTTTGTTACAAAATTCCAACATGATTCGCAGATAGGGACATTTAACAAATTTGCAACAAAGTTGCCAGGTGTTTCTAAAATGGTGAATCATTACAAATCCTTCATCATTATCCATTGTGGAGGCACATTTTTCATTCTCCAAGCATGCAGACCCCTTTCATTTCATCATTTCATCCTTATCATTCCAAAATTTGATTCTGCAACTTTATAATTTGATATTTCACGTTTTACACGGGCCTGAGTAAAAATTTATTTCAAAAACACCTCAAATCTACAAATTAATCCCTAAAACCACTTGCATTGATCTTTACAGGCACAAACACACAATTCACCAAAAATTTGATGAAAATGATGCAAAATTCACATTTCCACACTTCCTGGAGCAAAAATGGTGGCCAAAAATGAAAATGTACAGTTACCCTTGATTTTCTCTTTCTCCTTCAATCTGGGCCCTCCACGTGTCAAAATATGATTGGGAATGAATTCGGCTCACTTTTTGACTTTTAACATTTTTGGAAAAATGGAAAAAATTACTTTTTTCTCCGCCCCTCCGCCTTTGAAATTTGGTGATGACACGTGGCATATGGTGGGTCCCATTGGGATCATGGCTCAATTCTATGCATTTTGACCTTTTTTTGAATTTGGAAAAAATTCACTTTTTTCCCCATGGGCCCACACCTCCGCCTCTATCCTTGACACGTGTCATCCTCTCTATCGCTAAAAATTCATGGGCTTATTTCATGTTTTAACCCCTTTTTTCGCCAAGGGAAAATTTTCCATTTTTCCTCCATGGGCCCACGCCTCCGATTTTTCCTCCCTCCGTGTCGTGTCGTGTCTGTCGATTTTCATGGAGCCATGCCTCAAATTTCATTCTAAGTCTTTTTTTTTAAAAAGGGAAAAATTCCCTTTTTCTCCACTGGCCGCCAACCCCGCTCTCTTCCTTCCCACGTGTCTCCCTCTGGTTCATTCATGACCCATGGCTTAATTTCCATTTTTTAAAGTCTTTTTGACAAAAAGGGAAAAATTTCCTTTTCCTTTCTCGCTCCACCCACCTCCACTCCACTCCCCTCCCACTACCACGTGTCCACCCCTTGCTCCATTGCACCATGGACCCGGGCCTTTTTTCTACCCTTTTTCCCCTTTTCAAAAAAGGCAAAAATTTTCTAAGTTCCCCCACCTTCCATCCCCTTCGCATAAGAACACGACACGTGTCCTCCTCGCGAGTTGCATGGGGTAATTTTTGAATTTTTTTCCCAAAGCCAAAAAATGCTAAGTTTTTCAAAGAAACCCCACCGATCCTTGTCCAACCAGAAGCGCCACCATGTAGGAGATCATTTGAGCTTAATTTTGATGGTCAAATGACACCCGTACGATCAAAAAACACAAAAAATTTAAGGATGATGCCCGATTTTGATTTTTTTCTTCATGGGTGAAGGATTTTTTTGGTCAAAAACATATGGGAAGTGGTTTTAAGCAATTTTTGACCATGGGGAAGGATTTTTTAGGGAAAAAGTACAAAAAAAATGAACAAAATTTGAGCTCCACAGGCTGGGAAAATGGAAAAAATGACAGAGGCCCATGGATTTGGAAATTTAGGGCATAAAATAGAGCCTACATGTATTTTTCTTTCAAGTTGGGGAAAATAATAAGTTTATGAGCCATTTAAAGCATTCAATCTGGATGGGGAAACTTGCAGACCACCAAACTCAAAGAAAAACATTTTTTGAGCATGTAGAACAAAGGGGAAAGATGGGAAAATAATGAGAGATCAAAATGGACACCAACATCAGCTCCTGCTCAGGGATGGGCACTCCCAGTGAGTGCCACAAGAACAATAAGTAGACCAAGTGCCAAAATAATCCATTGGGAAAAGGAGTCATGAGCCAAAACCACCAAAAACCAGCTGAGAACCCGACAAAAATGGCTGCCACACACCAAGGCAAACCACAAACCGAAAAACACCAAAAAAAACAGAGTGAAAAACCAAACACTATACACTATACAAGTGGTGCATACCTCAAATTTGGGGATTAATCCAAGAAATGCTTCAGATGCCTACCATTAATAGGTAGTTCAAGCAATTCCCCATCTAAATCTTTGAGAAAAAGGTATTCTCACCAATTCTTGATATCAATGGAGTAAGGGCCCATCCATAATGCATCAAATTTTCCATGTTTTCCCTTATCTTCATTTCTATTATCCCATAACAAAACCAGATCTCCAATATTGAAGGCCCTAGGAGTGACCTTCTTGTCAAACAATCTTTTCAACTTCTCTCTAAATCTGACATGCCTCTGTGGGATGCTCTTCTCTCTTCATCTAGCTCCACAATCTGATTAATCCTTGCTTCATATGGACTGACCTCTTGATCCTCAAGTTGTTGAACAAACTAAAATGAAGATAATTGCAGATGTAAGGGCAGCAGAGCTTGAGTTCCATACACCAACTCAAATGGGCTCTTACCAATAGCTCTCTTGGTAGTGATTCTATCAGCCCAAACTACAAATTTCAGTTGTTCACCCCATTTTCTCTTGTTCAACTCCAAGGTCCTCCTAATGATCTTCAATAAGTTCTTATTGCTGGACTCAGCTTGTCCATTCCCTTGGGGGTTATAGTTTGAAGAATAAGTCAGATTGGTTCCATACTCCTTGCACATTGCCATCAAAGGTTTAGCTCTGAAACACATGGCATTATCAGCCACAATCTTGACTGGCACACCAAATCTGCATATGATATTATTCAACAAGAAGTCCATAACAACTTGGTGTGTTGCTTTCTTGGTGGGGATTGCCTCTACCCACTTGGTGAAGTAATCTGTGGCTACAAGGATCCATTTATGTCCAACACTAGAAGGGTCTAAAATCTCACCAATGAAGTCCATCCCCACTATTTGAAAGGAGCTTCAATTGATACAGGCTGCAAAGGAAGGGAGCCTAAAGCTTTCATTCTTCCAGAGAAACGCTTGATAGCTTTCACATTTTCTAATCAACATGGTTGCATCTTTGAAGAGAGTAGGCCACCAATAACCAGCTCTCAAAACCTTGTGTGTTTTAACCCTTCCAAAAAAGTGTCCTCCACAAACTCCCCCATGGAAATCAGCAAATCACTTTGGGAGCTTCATCTTCAGTTACACACTTCAAGAGGACACCTTCAGGGTTCTTCCAAGCCAGCCCAAAGTCAGTGATGATGTATTTTTGAGAAGCCAGCTTGAGGGCTCTTTTCTGATTTTTATTTAAATGATCAGACAACATAGGTGTCTGAGGTAAAATATTATATCCTTGTACCACTTCAAAACTTACCAATTTCCCAAGAACATCTACCCTTTCTTCCTCTACTTCATTCACTTCCACAGTCTAAGTTGCTCTCAGCCATGAGCTTAGCAAGACCCAAACCTCTTACCAACTTTGTGGTTTGGATGTCCATATCATACTCCTAGTTTTTCACCCATCTACATCTTTTACTTGAGATCTCCATCTCTGATAAGATGTCTTTTACCATGGTGTGGGGAACATAAGCAACAACTTTTGAACTTAAAATATAAGGCCTAAAAACCTTTGTTGCTTTCACCAAGGAAAATGCTTGTTTTTCCATGATTGTATATTTTAACTCAACAGAGCTTGTAAAGCCTTGCTAAAGAAGGCAATAGGCCTCTCAGCCCCATCTTCATCCTTTTGGAGAAAAACAGATGCAATAGTATTTTCAGAAGCAAAGGAGAAGATTTGGAAAGGCTTTTTGTAATTCGAGCTGCCAAGACAGGTGCATGTTTAAGTGCTTCTTTGATTCCTTCAAAATCCTGAATAACAACCTCCTCCCATTTGATAACTTGATCTTTCTTTAACATGCATGTGATAGAAGAGTCAACTCAACAAAATTGGACACAAACCTTCTAATGAAATTGATTTTCCCAAAGAAAGATTGATGCCCTTCTTCGTTCTTGGAATTGGCACCTTGCTGATTGATTCTACTCTCTCCCGATCAATCATGACACCAACCTTTGAAATAATATGACCAAGCAGCTTGGCCTTTTGCACCCCAAAGTGACACTTCTTTAGATTGAGAGAGATTCCAAATTCTCTACATCTGATCAACATTCTTTCCAAATGCTGCAAAGTGATCTTTTCTACTCCTTGAAAATACAAATACATCATCCCGATAAACTACAATGAAGTCATTTATATAACCAAAAAAGCAACATCCATTGCTCTTTGAAGGTAGCTCCAATTCATTCATGAGACCAAAAGGCATTCTCACATAAACATATGTTCCCCAAGGAGTGGTAAAGGTAGTTTTAAATCTTTCTAACTCCTTGACAACAACCTAATTGTAGCCAGAGAAACCATCCAAGGTGGACAAAATTCAGATCCAGTCACTAACTGCAGCATGTTCTCCATGTTTGGAAAAGGATAATTGTCTTTCAATGAAGCTCTATTCAGATTTCTAAAGTCTACACAAAGTCTGATATCTCCATTCTTCTTTCTGACTAGCACAAGGTTTGCAACCCAAGATGAATACCTCATGGGCTGAATGATCCCTCCCTCCTTCAGTTTCTTCAATTCATCTTGCATTTTCATGGAGAGGAGTGGATTAATTGGCCTTTTCTTCTATCTAAATGGTTTGGCATTTTTTCAAGAGGGATCTCATGCTGAAATAAGTCTTCTCTATATGCTTTCAGCTCTGAATATGACCAGGCAAGGCAATCTTGATATTGTTTCAACAATTGAGGTAGGACTATTTTTCTTCCTTTGTTTAAACTACTACCCAACCAAACTTTTCTTGGTTTTTCCTTTTTTCCCAAGTCATGCTCTTCCACATCCCTTGAGGTAGATATGTTTCTATTGATGATGTAATCAACATTGCTAAAATTTGACTCAAGAGCAACAAGACCTCTAGGAATGGTGTTAGTTTTCAATTGGATAATATCTTTTCCAAACAAAGTCTCTCTTCCTTCAATCACACACACCATTGGTTCCCAATCAATATGCTGATCTACAAACTCACCTTGATTTTGTAAGAACCTTTGCACTTGAGCATCATCATTAAACACTTGCCAATGCTTGATGTTGTCAGGACAACTGCCTAGTTAACACTTCAACATTGTACTCACAATAAGGTGAAATGGTGCAAACTCCAAATCTTGACCCCAACACTACCAACTTGTCAAAGTAAAACATTCAAACTTCTATCATGGTGCACAATATTGAAGGAATCAAACATCTCAATTAGATCCCAAACTACATGCTTATACTGCTTCATCCATTGATTTTTTGTAGCATACAATTTTCTTATTTGTTTGACAACTAGCTCTGAATCTCCCTTTGCAATGATGTCCTTGACACCATACTTCCATGCAATTCTCAGACCCAACAACAAGGCTTCATACTCAACAATGTTGTTAGTACATTCAAAATTAAGCTTGAAGGAAAAAACAAATTCTTCCAAGCTAGGAGAAATCAGAATTACACCAGCACCATTTCCAAATTTGGAGCAAGCTCCATCAAATAGCAAGGTCCAAGGAGAACATACCTATTCAAGGCACTTTGACTGATCCATTTTGTGTTCTTTTCCATCAGCAAAACCAATAAAATTATCAACATCAACATCAACAAATAATACTTCATAAGAAGCATTGTTTGGGTCCTCAATTAGATGCAACATTTTCTTTTCTCCATAGAGCTTGACAAGGCTGCCTTCAATGGGAATGGTGGAAAAGACATATCCATTTGACACTCCTCTCAACACTTGCAGCCCACTTTCTTGACAATAACATACCCCATTTGGCAGGGCAATCAACAATCACAACATCCAATTTTAAATTCCTCCCGATAAGATGCAAGTCTGCACTACCAAACCCTTCACACAACCAACAACCGACACTTCTCTTGAGTCCATGGTAGTACATTTTCCATAGGCTATTGTCACTTTGATATCCAACTCATTCATGACTTCTAGAGGCATGACATTACATGATGCACTAGAATCAAACATACAATTGTGAAGTAGCCTATCCTTTATGATCAAAGTTGTGAAGAATGGATCAACATTCAATTGGGAATCAACCAAGGATGTCCCCAAATATACCTCAGGTGTCTCTCCAAGATCCTCTACTACTGGTGGTGTTTCAAGGTCAACAATGATCTGAGGAGGAGTTTCAATAATATTTATATTTCTACTCAGAGTAGTCTTCTCCTCCTTTAATCCCAAGTACTCAAATGCTCTCTTCTTATGCTCAGGGATCCTAAGCAACTCAATGATTGGAACACTCACTTTGATTTGGCTCAATACTTGGGCTATGTCATAGGGAACACTCTTTGGCAAAACAACATTGGAAGGGAGACAAGAAGATTCATCAGATGGCATGGGATTCTTGGCAGCTTGGGCATGAGGAGGACTATAATTTTTTCTTGGGACAATAGAGCTTTTGGCAAGTGTTTCTCTCCTAGGAGCTTCTTTTGGGAATGCTTGTGAGCAAGGGTGTTTTAGGTTTGGCTTGAGGCCCAACTCCTTTAACAACTTTTTTCTAGTGTTATAATAATTTTCTCTGAGCTACAACAACATTCATCAACAATTGTCTATCTTCCTCCGAAGGAATACCACCATCATACTTCTTAATCATCAAAGCTCTTAAGTATTCAAAGTCATTGTTAGGAATTTCAAAAGCTTGCACTACATCAACTTCAAGAGTATGAGGGGGAAGGAAAACTTGTACCCATTTGATGCAATCCCAAAAGGTTGTAGCTGTCCTTGCACTTATCACTTCAATAGATGTTGCTCCTCCTTGTGAGCTTGAAGAACACCCACCATGCAAATATCATCAGCACCATCATCATTATTAGCTTCACCTTCTTGCTGGTCCACTTCACATGGAGGATGGGGTAGAAAACACCTATCACACCAATCAATATCAACAACTTCTTCAACAACAAAGAACCCTAGCAGTTAGGGGATCAGTAACACTCTTCCTTCACGTGCTTGAGGATGTCTATTTGCAGACCCCATGGGTCCTTTTCCTCTATCATCTACCCTTTGATCACCTCTAGGATGATTGGAAAATCTGTCATGGTTTTGTGCTCTTGGCTGACCTTGTGAAGTTTTCCCAATTCCTTTCTCAGCTCTTGCCAACTTATATGAGATTTCTTTGACAACCCCTGCCAAAGTTTTCACAACCTCCTCTAAATCAGCACCCTTGCTAGCTTGAGGTTTTTCAGGTTTATCAACTTTACACCATCTCTCTTGAGAGGTTTCCCAATTGCTTTGATATTGTTTTCAATTTGAAGTGCCATGGTGAAAGCTTGTCTTAGATTGGTAGGGTTCTTGTCTCTTAGGTAATAGGCTGCCTTTTTATCAAATGCATCTACATATTTGATTAAACAAGACTCATCACAAGGCCTCAAACTAATAGGAAGCCTTCTCAAAGTTTTGTTAAACCTTGTGTTAAAGTCATGGACTGATTCATTGGGGTTCTTCTTGATATTCTCAAACTCAGACAAGAGAAATCTAGGATCAGTCTTGTCACCATATTGCAACCTAAATGCATTCTTCATCTCAGTCCAAGAATCAATTGAATTATCAGGCAGAGCCTTGTACCAATCCCTAGCATCCTCTTCTAGTGTATGAATGAACAATTTAATATACACATCTTCAAACTCTATCTCAAAATCTTCCATCATGTTAACAAAAAGTTTGAGATGTTGATCACCAGTTATTGCATTGTTACCTTGGAATTTTGGCAATCTATTTCTAACATCTTGTGGGACAACATTTGGGTAACCATCCATTCCTCTAAAGTCTATAGGACCAAAGGTGTTAACAAAAATGGAGGTCTAGGCTGAGCCATATTGTTTGGTGGAGGTGATCTTGGGGTGACACAAGCTGATGAGGAGTGCAAGGTCTTTGGGGCTCAAGAATGTGATTCACAAGACTAGTATTCTCTAAGTGCTGATTTTCTTGGAAAGTTTTATTTGAATTGAAACACAGAGGTGCAGATTGAGAAGGAACTTACCCAGTACAGCAGAAGGACCTTCACTAGCTGAGGAAACAAGTTTATGAGAGGATTTCTTGAATCAGAATCACTTGAAGAAGAGTGATAATCCTCTACCAAAGGCTGATCTCTCTCACCAATGGATATATCTTTTCCTGATGTCTGACCTTTAACAACCTTCCAAACTCTTCTCCCTTCCAACTCTGAGTTTCTTGAATCTATAAACAACTTCTTAGCAGAGTCTCTAATGAAGAGAGATCTTCTTCCTTCCAGTTTTGCAGAGATTAGCAACACCAAAGTAAATGACATAAAGGTTAAGACACTGGTACTTATCAAGATCAAAACAACATGGAGTCACCACTAAGGAATTTCACCCTAGTTGTGCAAATGCACTAAAATACTCTATCAAATATCTATCAACACTAAAATCTTGCCAAAATTTATAGATCAGACCTTCCTTTCTTTGAATTTATCAATCACAAATGCAAATGAAGTGCAACTACTACTAGAAACTGATAAAATTTGTAGGCAGAAACTTATATCTTCACTTAATCCTTACAAATCTGATTATAAAATGATGCTTCAATTATGTATTTGCATGCATAAATTTAAGGGACTTTACTAGTGGTTTGATATGCATTCAAATATCTCAAATATGTATGCACATGGATCAATTGAACTAAGAGAATATCAAACTCAAACTCTACTCTTCATTCCAATCTTATAAATAGATCAAAGATGATACTCAACAAAATTTGTAATTACACATAAATCACAAAAATGTATTACCAGGATGTCCAAATATCAAAATAATGTCCCCAATGGCCCATTTCTCAAATGGTGGTGATGAAATAGACATGGACTAGAATGACATAAAATCTCAAAATTTGCAAATCATTTTAATCTCCTTCAAACTTCACAAAATAAAATCTCAAATTAGATAAAGATCATGGATTTTACAAGACACTCATTTTACAAGACACTAGGTAGATAAATGATTTATATGTCATTTTTGTAGTCGGGAAGCAATTTATCTAACTTGTTAAGACTCTCAGATTTAAGAAGTGGGTAGCACCTTGAAAGGATTTTGATCTAATCCTCACTATTTTAGGTTGTGCCTTTCAACCAAGGTAAGAGAACCTATATTGCAGCCTCTGTTTTTGTGAAGGAGGTGGAGATATCCTTATACTATGCATATTGTATGGAGATGGCCTTGGGAAAACATGATCAATTTTCCATTATTCAAACTCAACAGAGTTGTCACTACTAAATGATGGAAATGCTTTCAAGACAAGGCTGAGGCTACTAGAGACATGGTATGATCCTGATTTGCTTTGTGCATTTTTGTAAATGGATTGTGTTCTTTTGTTGACACACAATGCAATGCAGGGGTAGTATGGGGTAGGATTAGTTATTCTAATGAATTTTTGTGGTGGGAGATTTTAGACAAGACTAACCAGAATTTTCCAAATTCTTTGAGGACCTTTGCAAGAAATTTGTAACACCTAAACAACAGAATGCTTCAAAGGGGTTAAGGTACTCCTTCAACTAGGATATGTGCACCAAATGGAGGCCCAGATCTACACTCTTCCACACAATATTTGACAACCTACCACAAAAATCTTGAAGTAGATGAACCAACAAAGTATCCAGAAATCTCTATTTTATCATGACCTAAGGTGCACCCAAAGGTTTACAAACAATCTCAGAATTCAAGGAAGGTAAAGTGATTTTAAATCTGTTTATCTCTTTATCAGATGAAAGCTCTTCTGAATGTGAGACTACAGATGCCACTAAACTATCAACAAGAAATGAGACCATGTATGATCAAGAGAGATTTTAAACACAAGACTACAACAGAGCAAGAAACACAAATTGAAAACATTCTGAAACATAAGTGCATGCAAATTTTGCCAAGAGACAACACAAAATAATCCAGAAATGACCAAATTTATCAAGTAGGGAATGTTATAAGAACAATCTCAGAGCTTGTTGATGGCTTTACAACTAAAACCAACTCAACATGATACAAATCTGATGCAAAAAGGAATTAGAAATGGTTCTCAGTGGTTTCTCAGAGAATGGGCTTCTTCCCATTTTCCCATGAAATTCTAAGTTTCTCCAACCTTTTGCATGTCTCAAAACATGCATTATATAACTTTCAATTACATTTGATCCTTCTTTCCCAAGAAAATAATATGCCCAACATCAAGTTTGTTACAAAATTCCAACATGATTCGCAGATAGGGACATTTAACAAATTTGCAACAAAGTTGCCAGGTGTTTCTAAAATGGTGAATCATTACAAATCCTTCATCATTATCCATTGTGGAGGCACATTTTTCATTCTCCAAGCATGCAGACCCCTTTCATTTCATCATTTCATCCTTATCATTCCAAAATTTGATTCTACAACTTTATAATTTGATATTTCACATGTTTTACATGGGCCTGAGTAAAAATTTATTTCAAAAACACCTCAAATCTACAAATTAATCCCTAAAACCACTTGCATTGATCTTTCAGCAGCACAAAGGACACAAATTCACCAAAAATTTGATGAAAATGATGCAAAATTCACATTTCCACACTTCCTAGAGCAAAAATGGTGGCCAAAAATGAAAATGTACAGTTACCCTTGATCTTCTCTTTTTCCTTCAATCTGGGCCCTCCACGTGTCAAAATATGATTGGGAATGAATTCGGGCTCACTTTTTGACTTTTTAACATTTTTGGAAAAATGGAAAAAATTGACTTTTTCTCCGCCCTCCGCCTTTGAAATTTGGTGATGACACGTGGCATATGGTGGGTCCCATTGGGATCGCGGCTCAATTCTACATTTTGACCTTTTTTTGGAATTTGGAAAAAATTCACTTTTTTCCCCATGGGCCCGCACCTCCACCTCTATCCTTGACATGTCATCCTCTCTATCGCTAAAATCCATGGGCTTATTTCATGTTTTAACCCCTTTTTTCGCCAAGGGAAAATTTTCAATTTTTCTTCCACAGGCCCGCCTCTCGATCCCATTTCTCCTACCACGTGTCCCTTCTTTTTCATCATGGAGCCATGCCTCAAATTTTCCATTCTAAGTCTTTTTGCAAAAGGGAAAAATTTCCCTTTCCTCCTCCCCGCCCGACCGACCCACTTCTCCCGCCACGTGTCTCCTCGTGGTTCATTCAGCTGGACCCACGCTTAATTTTTTTCTCTTTAAGTCTTTTTGACCAAAAGGGAAAATTTCCCTTTTCTTCCCACCACCCACACTTCCTTCCTACCCCCCTGCCACCCACGTGTCCTCCCCCACTCCATTGCGGACCCCTTTCCCTTTCCTCACCCTTTTCCCTTTCACCAAAAAGGCAAAATTTTCCTAAGTTCCCACCCTTCCATCCCACCTTGGCATAAGAACATGACACGTGTCCTCCTACGGAGTTGTGGGGGTAATTTGAATTTTTTCCCAAAGCCAAAAAATGCTAAGTTTTTCAAAGAAACCCATCGATCCTTGTCCAACCAGAAGCGGCCACGTAGGAGATGTCATTTGAGCTTAATTTTGATGGTCAAATGACACCCGTATGACCGTCAAAAAACACAAAATTTGCTAAGGATGCCCGAATTTGATTTTTTTCTTCATGGGTAAAGGATTTTTTGGTCAAAAAACATATGGGAAGTGGTTTTAAGCAATTTTCACCATGGGGAAGGATTTTTGAGGGCAAAAAATAAGTAAAAATGAAGAAAATTCAAGCTCCACAGGCTGGGAAAAAATGGAAAAATGACAGAGGCCCATGGATTTGGAAATTTAGGGCATAAAATAGAGCAGCATGTATTTTTTTCTTTCAAGTTGGGGCAAAATAATAGCTTGTACAGACCACCAAACTTGAAGAAAAAATTTTTTTGAGCACGTAGAACAAAGGGAAAGATGGGAAAATAAGAGGATCAAAATGGACACCAACATGGGGGATAGAAGGAACAACTTTAGAACTCAAGATGTAGGATTTATTGGTGATAAAATTAGTCTCGCCTGTTTGTCATTGAAATTCCTTAGTTTGCGGCCTCTGTCCTTTTTTCTATCTCCTTGTGTTGGTGCGAAGAATCTATCCTCCATTTGATCACTTAAATCACTTAAAGGTCTAGAATTTTTTTCATTTCTCTTTCCATCTGAAGGAGTCTATAAATTGGGCGTAAAACTCAGTTGTTCCTTTCCTTCCATTTTCCATGAGTCACATTTTGTTGTCCCTATCATTTTTGTCCCAAATACCTGTGGAAATAATATTGGATGTAGCTTAGAAGATCATATTCGAGTCCTTGTAACATTTCCAAATTCTCTCCTTGAAGAAAGATTCATTTCCGGCTCAAATGGTGGTTTTCCTGCATTTTTACGGTTTGATGGGTGTGTTTTTCCCATCAAATTTACATCTCTGCATTAGTGGAAACGTGGCCCTTTTTGGTTGGATGTGGCTTGATGGGGCACTCTAAAAAATTTATGGCTCTCAACCCAAAAATTTTCCACGTGGAGGAACGACGCTCGTTTGAAAATTCACCTTTTGGTTTGGCCTTGGAGTTACATCAGGGGGACACGTGGAGGATTCCACTGCTTTTCCCATGACTTAGACAAAATTTTCATATAACTGGTACAGTTTTGGTGGCCATGGACACATGGTGGGTTGGCACTCATTTGAGGATCCACCTCAGGGTCCCACCTTAACAATTATGACAGGGAGACATGTGGAGGCTTCCGCCGGCTCTGCTTTGTACTTAAACTTTTCAAAGTAATTTTCTAAGGCCTGGGACACGTGGTGAGCCCGCACTTGTTCAGGGTCTCCACTCTTGGGCACCATCTTAAAGTTGTACCATAAAGACACGTGGAGGCTTCCGGGCCTTCCCTTACCTTAGAATTTTCAAGCAACTTTCTAAAGGGCCTGGGACATGTGGAGGGACTGCACATGTTTGGGGACCGAACCCCTGAGTTTTATTTTGAAGAAGCACCAGAGGAAACTTGGAGGCTTCCACTCACTCTACCCTTTTTCTTGGACTTTTCAATGGCCAAAGAAAAATGTCTCGGACCCTAGACACATGGCACCTTCCATTGAACCTTCAAATTTTTAATAGACTCTACCGACTGAGACACGTGTTGAGCCCACACTTGTTTGGGGTCTTCTACTTTTGGGGACCATCTCAAAATGTGCCATTGAGACACGTGGAGGCTCCCTACTAGCTCCTTTTTTCACCGAGACTTTTCAAAGGCCAAAAGGCATTTTTCTTGGGCCTAGGGTATGTGGAAGGCTTGCACTTTTGGACTTTCCTCTATGCTTCTCCTTTGCATATTTGCACAAGGAAACACGTGGACGGATACGATATAAAGTGGAAAAGGGGCAGATCAATGGTTGTATGTGCATTTCACCTATTTTTCCACCATTTTTTCTCCAAGACTCTTGGAGACGCAAATACGCACTATTTTTCATCGTTCTTTGATGAAATTATTTGTCATCTCTATTGCGTAAGGTGCCATTGAATGGATTCAAAACTTAAATTATGAGTCCAAGGATTGTTAAGGTCAATATTTTGAAGTGGGAATTACTCAGGCACTTGAAAAAATGGGAATTACTAGAGGAAATGGATGCGGGAAGAAATTGTAGAGGAAAAGAGGGAAAAAGGATGAAATGATGAAAGTGCAGTGCAAAAGGTGAAAAAGGCATTGCCTCGAGAGCAAAAAGGGATGACTTGTCAAGTCCAACTATGCAGAGGCTCCAAAAATGATTAAAAAGGGGATTTCTCATGAAAAAATCAAAATGATTAAAAGGACTCCCAAAAAGTTTGTGGCATGGCATCCTAGTCATTAGTCGAGAGCCCAAGAAATGTGATCAGTTCACAATTGGTCCACCTGGCAGATTTCAGATCTAAATTTGTTAAATGTCACTGTCTGAAACAAATTGGTAACAAGAAAAGGTCCCTCAAATATTCTTCTCTTTTGGGGGAAAATTGAGTGAGAAAATGTATAAATGCAATGAGAATACTCTTGCAAATGGTCGAGTTTGAATTCTTGAGAAAAATTTTTGAGAAATCCGTCTTCCCGAGAGACCAAAGCCGAGATAACTTGTTATTTTCTTCGTGTTAGATTTTCTATCATGTCAAGTTGGTTTTAGATGTATGTATAGCCATTGACAGCACTAGATTTCTCTAGAAGCTTTCCCCTACTGATGAATCTAAGTAATTTTGAGATTAATTTGTGTCCAATCTCTAGAAATTTGTGTCTGCTTTGTTTCAGAATGTCTGCAAATAGTTTCTTTCATTCCTATTGCAATCTTACATTGAATTTTTTTGTGAAATCACACAGGATCTCATCCCTGATAGTCTAATGGTATTTGTAATTTCATTTCAAGAAGATCCTTCATCTTGGATGAGATAAACAAATTTAAAATCAATTCACTATCATTTGTTGATAAATATTGTCTGTAAGTCTTCGGGTGTACCTTAGGCGTGATTAATCAGAAACTTTAGTGTTTAATTGAGTCTTTCAATTCGAGCCTTCATGTTGGAGTCTCAAATATTATGTGAAAACGTGTTGATTTGGGCCTCCATTAAAGCACACCTTCTGGTTGAAGGAACGTCTTAACTATTCTGAAGCTTTCTGTTGTTGAAGTTTTTCATTGTTGTGAAGTCCCTCTCAAAGATCTGGTATAATCAACTTTATCCTACTTCATCTCCCACCAAAATCATTTAAAAACATTGATCCACCCTGAACTACCCCTTTTTTCCCTGTATCAACAAAGGAACAAAATCTACTTGCAAAAATATGCAGAACAATCAGGATTTCTTAATGTCTTTAGTAACCTTAGCCTTGTGTTGAAAATATCTCCATCATTTAGAAGTGACAACTCTTAAGAGTTAAATCATGGAGCATTGACCATATTTTCCCAAGGTTCTCTTCATAGAATTTGTGCAAAGGAAGGATATCTCCATCTCCTTCATCAAACAAAGGTTACACTAAGGGTCCTCTCACCTTGGTCAAGAGGCACGGCCTAAAGTAGTGAGGACAAGGTCAAATCCTCTTAAAGGTGTTATCCATCTCTCCACAAATTTGAGTAACAAAGGGTCAGTTAGATCTCATCCTCGCTACAAAATGACACACACTATGATCTATCTACCTCTAAGCTCCCTATCGAATCTGTGTTGTTGCTCATCTTGAAAAGGAGAATGAATTTGATACCAACACTCATGGCACCATTCCGGGACTCTTTTGAAGTATTTAAACAAAGGTGTACGTGTATAGACCTTGTAATGCTTTTTACAGATTTTAAAGTACAAATACATTGTTGAAACATCATTATTTGTTTAGATCATAAGAATTGTTCAAAGTTGTGAGTTCTTGAGTGCAATATTTCTAGCTTATACAATTATTACACTAAGATTTGTATCATCATTGATAAATTTGGGTAAAATAAGAGTAGATCTTGTAAGCTTTGCATGAATCTAGTATTGACAGACATTTGATAGGTCTTTCATAGTGCATTTACACAAACTAAGGTGAAAATCCTTAGTGGCGACTCCATGTTGTTTAAATTCTTTATAAATACTAGTGTCTTAACATATATCAAGTAATATTTGTCACTAATATCTACAAAGATGGAAGGAAGAAGATCTTTCTTCACCAAGGACCCTAGTAGAAGGTTGTTTCAAGAGCTGGGAAAGTCTAATTCAGAAGGAAGAAGAATTTGGAAGGTTATTGAGATCAAGCATCAAGAAAAGAGATCTCCATTGGTGAAACTGATCATCTTGTGATTGAAGATTGTAGTACTTCCTCAAGTGCTTCTGAATCAAGTAGCCTCTTTGTTGAATTAAATTCTCCATCTAGAGAGGGTCCATCATCTATATTTGAAACATTTTCTTCTCAATCTGCCCTATATTTTCAAAATCTAATAGAGTTTTCCAAGAGACAGAACCTTTAGAGGGTAGTCATTCTGAAAATTATATCCTTGTACCACACAAGACCCCCTCACTCCTCATCATTTTGTTTCTCCTATAAGATCACCTCCTCAAGAATAATATGGCTCAACCTCCACCCAGACCTCCATTTTCATTAATACTTTTGGTCCCATCAGTTTTAGAGGTATGGCTAGGCTATCCAAATGTTGTGCCACAAGATGTAAGAAACAGATTGCCTAAGTTTCAAGGAAATAATGCAATAACTGGTGATCAACACTTGAAACTCTTTTTCAATATGATGGAGGATTTCAAAATAGAGTTTGAAGATGTATACATTAAATTATTTATTCATACTCTAGAAGAGGATGCAAGGGACTAGTATAAATCTCTACCAGATAATTCCATTGACTCCTGGATAGAGATGAAGAATGCCTTTAGAATGCAGTATGGTGATAAAATAGACCCTAGGTTTCTTTTATCAGAGTTTGAAAATATAAAAAATAATCCTAATGAATCAGTGCATGATTTCAACACTAGATTTAACAAAACATTGAGAAGACTACCTGTTAATTTGAGGCCATGTGATGAATCATGTCTGATAAAGTATTCAGATGCATTTGATAAGAAAGTTGCTTACTATTTGAGGGATAAGAACCCTGGGACTTTGAGGCAGGCCTTTACCATGGCTCTACAAATTGAGAACAATATCAAAGTAGTTGGAAAACCTCCTAAGAGGGAGGGTGTTAAACTGATCAACCCTGAGAAGCCTCAATCAAGTAAGGTTGTGGATCTTGAGGAAGTTGTAAGGACTTTGGCCGGGGTCAAAGAAATCTCTTACAAGTTGGCTAGGGTAGAAAAAGGAATTGGACAAGGTTCCTCAGGTCAAGATAGGCAACAAGGACAAGACAGACTTGTGAATCATCCTAGAAATGATCAAAGGTCTGATGACAGAGGTAAAGGACCCATGGGAGCTAGAAAACCCCAAGCTAGGGAGAATAGAGTAGTGTTGATCCTCTAAATGCCAGAGTTGTTTTGTTGAAGAGACAAATCAAATGGATTGGTGTGAAAATGCTTCTTACCCCACCTGCCATGTGAAGTAGATCAGAAATTTGAAGAAGTTGATGATGATGATGACAACACTGATGATGATGCATGCATGGTGGACTACTCTACAAGCTCACAACAAGGAGAAACTTCAACTGAGGTAATAAGTGCAAGAACTGCTGCAAGTTTTTGGGACTACATTCACCGGTACCTCTTCTTCCTCCCTCTCATGCTTTAGAAATAGATATGGTACAAGCATTTGAACTTCCTAATAATGATTTTGAGTACCTAAGAGCTCTAATGATTAAGAAGTACGATGGAGGAATCCCATCAGAAGAGGATAGAAAACTACTAATGAATGTTGTTGTGGCCCAAGAAAAGGAGTATAACACAAGAAGTAAAGTTGTCAAAGGGGCAGGGCCTCAAGCCAAAACAAAGACCCTAGTTCTCACCAATGTCCCAAAAGAGACTCCAAAGAAAGATGCACCTGAAAAGGCCCTGTTGTCTCAAGTAGAATTGGTGTGCCCACCCATGCCCAAAATGTTAAAAACCTTGTGCCATCTGATGAGTTTGTCAACCTTTCTCCAAGTTGCTTTTCCCAAGTACATTCCCTATGACATTGCCCAAGTCTTGAGTCAGATCAAGATTTATGTCCCAATTGTGGAACTGCTTAGGATTCCTGAGCATAAGAAGAGGGATTTTGAGTATTTGGGATTGGGGAAGATAGGAGTGCCCAAGGAAGAAATATAAATAATGTAAACACTCCTCCTTCAACCATTGTAGACCTAGAAAAACCACCAACATTAGAGGAGATAGGTGAACCACCTGAAGTCTACTTGGGGACATCTTTAGTTGAGTCTCAGTTAAATGTTGATCCATTTTTTACAACACTAATTATTAAAGATAGATTGTTGCACAATTGTATGTTTGACTCCAGAGCATCATGCAATGTTATGCCTCTAGAAGTCATGAATGAATTGAACATTAAAGTGACAAAAACTTATGGCAAGTGTACTGTAATGGATTCTAGAGAGGTCCCATATTGTAGGGTGTGTGAAGGGTTTGGTGGTACAACTTGCAGCTTATCCGGGTAAGAACCTGAAACTTGATGTTGTCATTGTTGATTTCCCTACCAAATGGGGCATGTTGTTATCAAGAAAGTGGGCTGCAAGTGTTGGTGGAAGTGTTTAGATGGATATGTCTTTTTCCACCATTCCAATTGAAGGTAGCCTTGTAAAGTTATATGGAGAGAAGAAAATGTTGCACCTCATTGAAGATCCAAATAATGCTTCTTATGAAGTGTTATATGTTGATGTAGATGCAGATAAATTTGTGGGGTTTGTTGATGGCAAGGAGCACAAGATTGATCAGTGAAAATGTCTTGAACAAGTGGGTTTACCTTGGACCTTGTTATTTGATGGAGCCTGTTCCAAGTTTGGAAATGGTGTTGGCATTGTTCTGATCTCCCCAAGCCAAGAAGAGTTTGTCTTTTCTTTCAAACTTAACTTTGAATGCACTAACAACATTGCTTGAATATGAAGCATTGTTATTAGGCCTAAGAATTGCATGGAAATATGGTATAAAGGATGTCATTGTCAAAGGGGATTCAGAATTGATTGTCAAGCAAATTAGAAAACTATATGCTACTAAAATCAAAGAATGAAACAATACAAGCATGCAATTTGGGATTTGATTGAAATGTTTGACTCTTTTAATATTGTGCACCATGATAGAAAGTTTAATGTTGTTGCAGACAAGTTAGCAGTGCTAGGATCCATATTTGGGAATTATACAATGTCTCCATTTTGTGAGTATGATGTTGAAGTACTAACAAGGCCATCTTGTCCTTGATAACATTAAAAATTGGAAAGTGTTTGATGATGATGCCTAGGTGAAATGGTTTCATAAAGCCAAGGTGAGTTTGTTGACCAGAATATAGATTGGGAACCAATGGTGTGTGTTGTGAAGGAAAGGAAACATTATTTGGCAAAGACATCATCCAATTGAAGACAAACATGATTCCCAGAGGTTTGGTGGCTCTTGAGTCAAACTTTGATAATGTTGATTGCATTATTAAAAGAAATATGTCATTTCAAGAGATGTGGAAGAGCACGACTTGGTACAAAGGAAAAGCCACGTAAAATCTGGTTAGGAAGCAATCTCAACAAGGAAGAGAAGCAATCCTATATTCAATTGCTAAAGAAATATCAAGACTGCCTAGCTTGGTCTTACTCTGAGTTGAAGGCATACAGGAAGATTTGTTCCAACATGAGATTCCTCTTGAGTCTAATGCCAAGCCTTTCAGGAAAAAATAGAGGCCCATCAATCCACTTCTTTCTTTGAAAATGCAAGAAGAACTGAAGAAGTTGAGGGATGGAGGGATCATTCAGCCCACAAGGTACTCTTCTTGGGTTGCAAACCTAGTGCCTATCAGAAAAAATAATGGTGACATAAGGCTATGCATAGACTTCAAAAACCTGAATAGAGCATCATTGAAAGATAATTACCCTTTTCCAAACATGGAGAATATGCTACAATTGGTAATAAGTTCTGAATTGTTATCTACTCTAGATGGTTTCTCTGCTATAATCAAGTTGTTGTGAAGGAGTCAGAAAGAATAAAGACTACCTTTACTACTCCTTGGGGAACTTATGTCTATGTCAGGATGCCTTTTGGCTTAATGAATGCTGGAGAAACTTTCCAAAGAGCAATGGATGTAGCATTTGCTAGTTATATCAATGATTTCATTGTTGTTTATCAGGATGATGTAACTGTGTTTTCCAAAAATAGAAATGATCACTTGCAACACTTGGAGAGAATGTTGATAAGGTGTAGAGAGTATGGCATATCATTGAATCCCAAGAAGTGCCACTTTGGAGTGCAAAAGGAAAAGTTGCTTGGTCACATTGTATCAAAAGAAGGGGTAATGATAGATCCAGAGAGAGTGGAAGCCATCAACAAGGTTCCAATTCCAAGAACTAAGAAGGGAATTCAATCCTTCTTTGGACAAATAAACTTTATCAAAAGATTTGTGTCTAACTTTGCTGAGCTGACCATCCCCATTACTAATGCTGAAGAAGGACCAAGTTATCAAATGGGAAGAAGTTTCCATTCAAGATTTCAATGGGATCAAAGAAGCACTAAAGCATGCCCCTATTTTGGCAGCCCCAAATTACAAGAAGCCTTTTCAAGTGTTTTCTTTTTCTTCAGAAAACACCATTGCATCTGTTTTGTTACAGAAGGATGATGAAGGGGCTGAGAGACCAATTTCCTTTTTCAGTAAGGCATTGCAGGGAGCTGAGTTGAAATACACCATCATGGAGAAGAAAGAATTTTCCTTGGTGAAAGAAACAAAGGTTTTCAGACCCTACATCTTGAGTTCTAAAGTTTTGCTTATGTTCCCCACACCATGGTGAAAGACATCTTATCATAGATGGAGGTCTCAAGAAAAAGATGCAGATGGGTGAACAAGTTGTAGGAGTATGACATGGATATCCAAACCATGAAATTGGTAAGAGGTTTGGGCCTAGCTAAGCTTATGGCTGAGAGAAACCTACAAACTATTGAGGTGAATGAAGTAGAAGGAGAAAGGGTGGATGTCCTTGAAAAGTTGGTAAGTTCTAAATGGTACAAAGATATAATATTTTATCTCAGACATCTATGCTTGCCCTGAATATCTAAGTAAAAATCAGAAAAGATCTCTTAAGTTAGCCTCTCAAAAGTATGTCATTACTAATTTTGGGTTAGCTTGGAAGAACCCCGAGGGAGTGCTCTTGAGATGCATTACTAAAATGAGGCCCCAAAATAATTTTTGATCTCCATGGAGGGGTCTGTGGGGACATTTTGCTGGAAGAGTTACAACACATAAAATCTTGAGGGCTGGTTATTGGTGGCCAACTCTCTTCAAGGATACAACTCTATTGGTGAGGAAATGTGAAAGTTGCCAACATTTTTCTAGAAGAATGAAAGCTTCAGCTCCCTTCCTTTGCATCATGTGTCATTTGAAGCCCCATTCAGACAATGGGGAATGGATTTCATTGGGGAAATTTTTGATCCTTCCAGTGCTGGTCATAAATGGATTCTTGTAGCCACTAATTATTTCACTAAGTGGGTGGAAGCAATCCCCACCAAGAAGGAAACACACCAAGTTATCATGGACTTCATGTTGAATCAAATCATATGCAGATTTGGAGTGCCAACTAAAATTGTTGTTGATAATGCCATGAGTTTTAGAGCCAAACCTTTGGTGGCAATGTGCAAAGAATATGGGATCAATTTGACATATGCTTCTAACTACAATCCCCAAGGAAATGGACAAGTTGAGTCCAATAATAAAAACTTGTTGAAGATCATTAGAAGAACCTTGGAGTTGAACAAAAGGAAGTGGGGTGAGAAACTAAAGTTTTTTGTTTGGGCTGATAGAATCACTATCAAAAGAGCTACTGTAAAATCCCATTTGAATTGGTATATGGAACTCAAGCTTTTCTGCCCCTCCATTTGTAATTGTCTTCATTTCAGTTTGTTCAACAAATTGAAGACCAAGAAGTTAGTCCATATGATGCTCTCAAATCAATCAGATTATTGAGTTGGATGAAGAAAGAAGGGCATCCCATCAATGGGCATGTGAAGTTCAGAGAAAATTTGAAGAAGCTATTTGACAAAAAGGTGACACCCAGAGCTTTCAACATTGGGGATCTTGTGCTTTTATGGGATAGCAAGGCATGAAGATAAGGGAAAGCATGGTAAATTTGATGCATTATGGATGGGCCCTTATTCAATTGATATTCAATTGGTGAAAATACCTTCTTCCTAAAAGACTTAGATGGGGAACTACTTGAATTTCCTATTAATGGCAGGCATTTGAAGCATTTCCTTGATTGATTTCTCATAATCAAGGTATACTCCATTTGTACAGTGTATAGTTCTTTTTGTTCTCATCTTTTTTGTGTTTTTGTTCATTCTTCTAGTCCTTGGTGACCTAGTTTTGTTGGTTTCTCGGTTCATTTTTTGGAGGATGGTTGTGGTTGTTCTACTCTCTACAAGCTTATTCTTTGACTCCATTTCCCAATGGTCTTTTTTTTGGCACTTGGTCTGCTTATTATTTGTTCTTGTGGCACTCACAGGAGTGCCCATCCCCGAGTCGGAGCCATGTTGGTGCTCAAATTAGTCTCACCCCATTTTCATTGAAATTCCTCAGTTTGTGGCCTCTGTCATGTTTTCTATCTCCCCGTGTTGGTGCTTGAAGACTCTTTCCTCCATTTGGTTTCCATGATCAGTCCCTTCCTTGGTCGAGGATCACTTAAAGGTCCAAATTTTTTTTTCATTTCTCTGTCCATCTGAAGGAGTCTATAAATTGGGCATAAAACTTGGGTTGTTCCTTTCCTTTCCATTTTCCATAGTCACGTTTTGTTGTCCCTATCATTTTTGTCCCAAATACCTATGGAAACATGATTGGATGTAGCTCGAAGGATCATATTTGAACCTTATAACATTTCCAAATTCTTGTCCTTGAAGAAAATTCATTTCCGGGCTCAAATGGTGGTTTTCCTACATTTTTATGGTTTGATGGGTGTGTTTTTCCCCTTCAAAATTTACATCTCTAGCATCAGTGGAAATGTGGCCCTTTTGGTTGGATGCGGCTTGGGGGCACTCTAAAAACTTTATGGCTCACTTCAACCCAAAACTTTTCCACATGGAGGAACGACGCTCATTTGAAAATTCACCTTTGGTTTGGCCTTGAGTTGCGCTGGGGGACACGTGGAGGATTCCACTACTTTTCCCAGACTTAGACAAATTTTTCATACAGCCGGTATAGTTTTGGTGGGCCATGGACACATGGGAGGGCTGGCACTCATTTGAGGATCCACCTCAGGGTCCCACCTTAACAATTATGACAGGGAGACATGTGGAGGCTTCCACCGCTCCGCTTTTGTACTTAAACTTTTCAAAGAATTTTCTAAGGCCTAGGACACATGGTGAGCCGTGCTTATTCAGGGTCTCTTCTCTTGGGCACCATCTTGAAGTTACACCATAAAGACACGTGGAGGCTTCCATCGGGCCTTCCCTTACTTAGAATTTTCAAGCAACTTTCTAAAGGGCCTAGGACACATGGAGGGACCACACATGTTTGGGGACCGAATCCCCTAGTTTTATTTTGAAGAAGCACCAGAGGACACTTGAGGCTTCCGCTCACTCTTCCCTTTTTGCTTGGAATTTTCAATGGCCAAAGAAAAATGTCTCGACCCTAGACACATGGCACCTTCCACTGAACCTTCAACTTTTTAACAAGACTCTGGATTGAGACACGTGTTGAGCCCACACTTGTTTGGGGTCTCTACTTTTGGGGACCATCTCAAAATGCACCATTGAGACACGTGGAGGCTCCACTAGCTCCTTTTTCACTAAGACTTTTCAAAGGCCAAAAGGCATTTTTCTTGGGCCTGGGTACGTGGAAGGCTCACGCTTGTTTGAGACTTGCCTCTTGTGCTTCTCCTTTATAGTTGCACCAAGGAAACATGGATGACTATGATATAAAGTGGAAAAGGGGCAAGATCAATGGTTGCTATGCATTTCACCTATTTTTCTACCATTTTTTCTCCAAGACTCTTGAGACACAAATACGCACTATTTTTCATCATTCTTTGATGAAATTATTTGTCATCTCTTTATCAGTAAGGTGTCATTGAATGGATTTGAAACTTAAATTGTGAGTCCAAGGATCATTAAGGTCGATATTTTGAAGTGGGAATTACTCAGCACTCAAAAAATGGGAATTACTAGAGGAAATGGATGCGGGAAGAAATTGTAGAGGAAAAAGAGGGAAAAGGATGAAATGATGAAAGTGCAAGGCAAAAAGGTGAAAAAGGCATTGCCTCGAGAGAAAAAAGGGATGACCTGTCAAGTCCAATGCTGCAGAGGCTCCAAAAATGATTAAAAAGGGGATTTCTCACATGACAGAATCAAAATGATTAAAAGGACTCCTGAAAAGTTGTGGCATGGCATCCTAGTCATTAGTCGAGGCCCAAGAAATGTGATCATTTCACAATTGGTCCACTTGGCAGATTTTGGATCTGAATTTGTAAACGTCATTGTTCTAAAACAAATTGGTAATAAGAAAAGGTCCCTCAAATATTCTTCTCTTTTTGGGGGAAAATTGAGTGAGAAAAATGTATAAATGCAATGAGAATACTCTTGCAAATGGTCGAGTTTGAATTCTTGAGAAAAAATTTTTTGAGAAAGTCATCTTCCCGAGAGACCAAAGCCGAGATAACCTATTATTTTCTTTTTTGTTAGATTTTCTATCATGTCAAGTTGGTTGCATATGTATAGCCATTGATGAGCACTGAGATTTCTCTAGGAAGCTTTCCCTATTGATGAATCTAAGAAATTTTGGAATTAATTTGTGTCCAATCTCTAGAAATTTTGTGTTTGCTTTGTTTCAAAATGTCTGTAAAATAGTTTCTTTCATTCCTATTGCAATCTTACATTGAAATTTTTTGTGAAATCACACAGGATCTCATCCCTGTGATAGTCTAATGGTATTTACAATTTCATTTCAAGAAGAGCCTTCATCTTGGATGAGATAAACAAATTTAAAATCAATTCACTATCATTTGTTGATAAATATTGTCTGTAAGTCTTCGGTGTACCTTAGGCATGATTAATCAAAAATTTAGTGTTTAATTGAGTCTTTCAATTTGATCCTTTGTGTTGGAGTCTCAAATATTATGTGAAAACGTGCTGATTTGGGCCTCCATTAAAGCACACCTTCTGGTTGAAGGAACGTCTTAACTGTTAAAGCTTTTTGTTGTTGAAGTTGTTCATTATTGTGAAGTCCCTTCAAAAGATCTGGTATAATCAACTTTATCCTACTTCATCTCCCACCAAAATCATTTAAAACCATTGATCCACCCTAAACTACCCCATTTTTCCTTGTGTATCAACAAAGGAACAAAATCTACTTACAAAAATATGTAGAACAATCAGGATTTCTTAATGTCTTCAGTAACCTTAGCCTTGTGTTGAAAATATCTCCATCGTTTAAAAGTGACAACTCTTAAGAGTTAAATCAGTTAGTGCAAATCAAAAGCACCCTAGATGTTTTCTCATATTTCTAGTTTGATAATGGGCATCCATATCCTTACAAACATTTAATCTTTTCCCCTCAGTGTGAGACTTGCAAAATTGGGAAAAGAGTCTCTAGAGTAAATGTTAGGTTCCTCTATTTCTCTATCCATGTATCCATGAAATTTTCGAGGTTTAAACTCAAAATCTTACTCTAATTTCATCCCTAGGAGACAAGGATAGAAGAAAAAAAATGATATATCTAAAACTTACAAGGTGATACACCAAAGGAGTGGTGGACATCTAGTTACTACAAATTGACTATTTATAAAAATACAACAAACATCATGCAAAAAATTGCAATGCATAAAATTTAATGAAGGATCAAAATGAAGCAAACAACACAAGAAAAGGATTGAAAACTCATTCCATCCTTGCATTCTTCATTTCCATTTGTTCAATGCACCCCATTATAATACAATAGGAAGAAAAAAAAATATGTTGTAGTCCCAAAAAGGTCTTATATTCCACAAATCCACTTGCCAAGGTGAAGAAGAGAGCTGGTCATCTTAAAAAAATGTCCAACCCTTACAAAATGAGCTATGTGAAATTTGGCTTTTAACATTGAAAATTTGAGCTCGGAAGGAGAAACATGAGAAAATTGAAAGGAATCATTCAAGACCAAAAAATCCATCAAAATAGCATGGGTACCACTAAAATTTCATTCCCTAAAGATTTTTGACCATGTTGAGAAGAATGGAAGCCATAACCCCATTAAAAATGGTGGTTGAAATGGTGGTTATGCTCTTTCCCCATGCCAAAGGTGTTTTTGATTTTTCTCTCACCAAAATCCATAAAAAAATTTGAATATTCCATCATCTAGAGGACTTCAATATCTTTCCAATGACACCAAAATGAGGTAAAATGCCCAAGAGCTCGATCAAAAGTTATGCCCTCTTAGGAAAAACATGGCAAAAATCAAGTCAAAGCCATCTCGGTCAAACCCAAAAACCAACCTTCCCTTTTTTTTTGAATTTGGGAAAATTTCCCCAAAGTTATACCCCCACCACTCTGCCATGTGGCACACAACCTACATCACTCTACCAAATGCGTGGGTTTAAACGACATTTTACACCTTTTTCATTATGGAAAAATTTCCAAAGGGTCCCACCAATGCTTCTCCGTCAGCCATGATTCATCTTCTCGATTGGTCCACGGGGCGCGCTCCAAAGTTTCCTTTGGTTCTCAACCACTTTAAATTATGACCATACCATATGGACACGTGGCACATTTTGATTTACATCTTACCCTTTACTAGGGGCTTTGGGAAAACATTTTCTTAACATGTTTAGAAATTTTCTAATTTCCCCGCTCCTTCGACCTCCGATGCCACGTGTCATCTCTTCATTCACTACAGGCCTTCACTAATTTTTATTCTCTTTGGGCTCATGATAAATTTTCTTGATGAGCTTTGTGAGCTCTTGGTTCCCTTGAACACTTTTCAAATATTGGAATTTTAGCTAAATCCTCACTGATGAACCTCCCCGTCACTCTCTCTACGACGGCCCCTCAACCTGCTATCACTGTGTCATATTGCTATTCACCGCTGGTGGCCTTCCTTTAATTTCCTCCTTGTGGGCCAAGATCTTCTTGTTTTCCCCTTTGCAATTTTGGAAAAAGCAAAAATTCACTCGCTAAATCCGATTCATCGCCGCCCTAATGGACACGTGGCGGCCTCCTATTGTGCAGTCTCAAGCCACTTTTTTTTTGTAGCAGATGACATTTTTCCCTTTACTCCCACCGCTTCCTTGGTGAAATTTTCAAATTACCTCCGCTGACCCGCCATTCTACCGCCACGTGGTGCGTTTTATTGGTCCGTGAACCTTCTTAGGAAAATTTCTATCAAAAACTCCGTCACTGAGCCATAACTCGCAAAATGGAGTTAGAAGAAAAGCTTTACCATTCTCGGAAAGGTGAGAAAATTCTCTATCTCATGAAATCATTTTTCAGAAAATTTTGAGTTCCTAAAAAGTTAAAAATTTGACTCGAGGCACAAGGAAGGAAGGAATGAAAGGAAGTTAGCCAAAAATGAGCAAGGGGCTTATTTTGGATAACAATTTTGGTGACTCCCTAGGGGTCATCTACCTACTAGATGAAGTGACCTTGTTTCTAAAGCAATCCATCCTTATGGAGTCATGCAAATTAATTTCTCTACTCCCAACTCATTAGAAAATTTCTATGAAAGAAGATCGAGGAGAGTAAAACATCACTTGATCTAGAACATGGCCTACAAAGAGGCATCCTTCCACAAAAAGATTTTATAAAGCATCTTAGGAAATGTAAAACTAAGCTATAATAGAAAAACGCTCACAAGAAGTTAGAGGAATGAAAATCTAAGCTAATATGTACAAGGTGAAGAGTTTCCTTCTAATAACAATGCTTTAGATGGATTCCATTAATACTGAATATGCAGCTTTTCACCATCCAATGTAGACAATTTAAGGCATTTAGTTTTATTACATTTTGTGACCATGTAGGGGCCACTCCAAATGGCATCAAATTTTGAATGCCTTCCTGGCTTCCGTCGTGCCTCTCGCATGTCGGGTCTACATCCCATTTCAACACTAAATCTCCAACTCGATGCCAAGTTCTAACCTTAGCTTTCCTATCAATGACCTCTTGATCAAGAACAACTTCTAGGTTTAGATAGAATGCTTATGGAGATTTTTTAGCTCCATCAATTTTGATATCTAACTTCCATGGGTTCAAACTCCAACAATTCCAATTTTCATGAGTTCCAAATTTTCCTCAAGTGACATAGGAAAATTAGCCTCCACATTCCATAAACAAGTCTAATTAATGGAGAGTATAGCAAATGGATATCTTAGGTTTTATCTATTAAATAAGGCTGATTCACATTATAGTTAAATATTCCTATGATTTTCATTAAGAGTCCTCTTGATGATCTTTAATAAGTTCTTTTGGTTTCTCAGGTCTGACCATTACCTTAAGGGTAATAATTTGATGAAGTGTTTAGATAAATCCCATTTTTAACAGCCCATTCAACGTGACCTTTAATCCTATGAATGCCAATGCATTGGAGTTACCCATTTGCTAAAAAGGGGTAATTTCCCATTACCCACTCTCAAACTATCTATAACTTGATTTTTCACATATACACCAAATTAGGTTTCTATCATCTCCATTAGAATAGCTAGACTTATTTTCCTCCTTTCCAATGCCTATAATTGGTGAAGTAAGTCCTCCTAACTCCTTATAATCCACTTATGTCCTTGGCCAACGAGTTTGGGTTAATGAATTTTTCCCCAAACCCCATTGCATGAATGGCTAGAAATTTTTCTAAAATTGGGCTTGCAATGGCCTAGGGCTGAATCTCTCCCTTACCTTTGAATAATGCACAATAATTTTTTTTCACTCTTTGATCCATGCATAATAATCACTAAACACCTTGGGCCAATAATAGTTAGCCTTCATAATCTGAGGGCATTGTCACTCTTGGAAGAAAAATGACCCCATATGATCCACCATGAACTCTTCTAACCATTATATTAATTTGATTTGTCCCAAGGCATCTTAGCAGGACTCCATTTATATCCCTTTTGAATAAGACAATGTTTAAAAGTTTTATCAAAAGGCATATGGGGTAGCCTCGCAATCAATGTCTTCTCTTGGTTTTGTTCATCTCTCTTCAGTTTGAGTATGCAAGAACTAAAACATAAGATGTTTTAGCATGCAAATAGAACTTTCTAGAAGACCGACATCGATCGGGAAGATCCGAAAGTTAAGGGCAAGTAGAACGATGGTTAGGCATAACCAATCGCTTACCTATGTGAAATTTTTTTAATTAACTCTCGAGATTTATTTCTATTTTGAGAATTAAAATAGATTTAATGATTATAATTACATGGTTAAGTTCCCTAAGTCTTAAACAACTATATAAAGCATAAAGCTAGGGTTTATAAGAGAGATTGATCATAATTACAAGATAATTATGTGAGAGAGAATTCTTGATGAAGAATCAAAAAAAAAAGCTTAAAGGAAGAAAGTATCGAACATCTCGAGAAGTGTGAAGATTGTAAATCTTCATCAGATATCTCTTGTCAAAGCTTTGGATAATAGATTGACTTGTTTCTTGGTGGATGTAGCCCACACTAGGGTAACCACATTAAATATGGTGTTGATTTATGTATCTTGTTTTTATAATTCTTCCGTAGAATATCCGCTTTTATTTGCATGTATGTTTAGATCTCGATATATTATCTCGTACAACCGATGTGCTAACCCTAACAACTAGTATCAGAGCTTTTTTGAGGGTTTTGTGTGTTGAAAAATTTACTCATGTATGGTTTTCTAATTGAGTGAGAGCTACAACAATGATAAGATAATAAATACAAGGTAGAGAAATTTATGACTGAAATTATCAATTATGGAAGATGCAGATTGAGGATTATCTATATCAGAGATTTGTACTTACCGTTGGATGAGAAGTCTAGACCTTGAAGATAAATGATGAAGAATGGAAGATTTTTGATAGAAGGCTTTGGGATCTATAAGATTGAGCCTGGCAAAGATATGTGGCTTCCAATATTACGTATGGCTTCTATGGTAGACTTAATGAAATCTCTTGCTAATTTATATGAAAAACCTAGTGCTTCAAATAAAGTTTATTTGATGAAGAAACTTTTAGTTCTAAGATGCATGAAGGTGAATCTACCTCTAGTCATTTAAATGATTTCCGATCTATTGTAAATCGTTAAAATCAGTTTCAATATATTTGATGATGAAGTAAAAGAACTTTTATTCTTATGTTCTTTGCTTGATAAGTGGGACAACTTAGTAATGGTTGTTATTAATACATCATGTACTAATAATATTTTGAAGTTTGATGATGTGGTTAGTATAATCTTGAATGAAGAAATTCGTAGGAAAAGTATAGAGGAAACATCATCTGGAAATGCTTTGAATGTAGAAAGCAAGGCGGGAAAAGGAGAGATCCAAGAGTAAGAGTAATGGGAAATCAAAGTCAAGGGAAAGAAGATCTAAATCCAAAATTAAGGGAATTACTTGTTGGAAATGTGGAAAGAAAGGACATGTAAAGAAAGATTGTTGTTCAAATGATAAAGAGAATCAACAACCAGAAAAAGGTAAAGAGGTGAATCTAGCTTCATCAGAGGTAATGCAAAATGCTCTTATACTTTCTTTAGATAATAGAATTGAATCATGGGTTTTAGATTCAAGATTTTCTTTCCATGCAACCCCCTAATAAGGGTTATTTTAGAAATTATGTCCATAGGCAATTTTAGGTGTTTATTTGGGTGATGATGAACCTTGAAATATTACTGGTAAAGGGGAAGTTCATTTAAAATTGCAGAATGGAAATACATGGGTATTGAAAGATGTGAGGCATGTGCCAAGCCTCGGGAGGAATCTTATTTTTGCAGGGCAACTAGGTGAATCTGGTTGCATGGTTACTTTTACAGGAGACTCTTGGAAAGTCACCAAGGGTGCTTTTGTTGTGGCAAGAGGTAAGAAGGTAGGAATGTTATATTTATATACTATATTACTAATTCCTTTTCTGCATTATCTACTTCATATTTAGATGCATGCATGTGGCATAATTGGCTTGGGTCATATGAGTCAAAAAGGAATGCAGATCTTAAAGGCTAAGGGTAAGTTATCGATTTGAAATATTTAGATCTTGATTTCTGTGAGCATTATATCTTTGGAAAGTAAAAGAGAGTGAGATTTCTCAAAGTTGGGGCAACTAAGAAGGAGCAAAAATTGAGCTTGTACACTCATATGTGTGGGGACATCTCGTAGCTTCTCATGGAGGATCCTAGTATTATGTTACTTTCATGATGATGCTACAAGAAAGGTATGGGTTTATTGTATTAAACATAAATCTGGTGTTTTTGAGACTTTTAAAATATGGAAATCCTCGTTGAGAATGAATCAAATTCTAAGTTAAAGTGCTTAGATCCGACAATGGTGGTGAATATTTTAGTAAGGCTTTCAATGATTATTTTCAAAGAATGGGAATACATAGAAAAATAATGGTTCCAAAACACCACAGAGAATGGTGTTGTAGAGAGAATGAATAGAACAATCATGGAACGTGCTAGAAGTATGAGGATACATTATGGATTTCCCTTTGTAGTTTTGGACATGTAAGCAGCTTGATATAACAGGTTTATTTGATTAATCGTGGCCCTTCAAGTTCACTAGATGGAGGAATACCGTGAGGAAGCATGGACCGGAAAAGAGGTAGATCTTTCTTTTCTTAAATTTTTTTGGTTTAGAAGATTTTGTGCATGTTGATAGAGAAAATAGATAAAAGTTGGATGCAAAATCTAAGAGGTGCACTTTCATTGTTATGGATTTAGTGATTTTGGTTTCCATTTTTGGGATTTAGATAATTCTAAAATTTTAGGAGTCATGATGTTGAATGGAATGAAAAGAGAATATATAGGATCAAATTTTGGTACCAAGGATGAGAAAATTGAGAAGTTCATTGATGAAAATGAACTCTCAGGTTTTAAAGAAACACCTTAAATACACAAGAATCGTGGTCGCTAGTTCCTCGACCAACATCATTCAAATGAACCACCAATGGTTACAGAGGATTAGAACCAAAGATCGGTTAGTCAATCGACGGGGTTAGAGGTGACCAAATACCGACCATCGGCTGTCGAAGTTGATACTAATGTCCAGGAGGTCCAGATTGAGCCTCTCGGTACCCCAAACTCCTGTGAGAAGGTCACAAAGGGTAAGTAAACTTCCAAAAAGATTTTCACCTTCTCTATTTTATCTATTATTGACTGATAGTGGTGAACCAAAAATCTTTGAAGAAGCAATGCAGGATAAAACTCATGTTTAGTGGGAGCATGGCATGGATGAGGAGATGAACTCTTTGGAACATAACCAAACTTGGGATTTGGTTAAATTTCTAACAGAAAGAGAACATTTCGTAACAATTGGGTTTACATAATTAAGGAAGAAGAGGGTGGATAGAAAAGGTATAAGACAAGGCTTGTAGTAAAGGGATTTGCATAAAAGTTAGGTATTGAATTTGGTGAAATATTTTCTCCGTTGTTAAGATGACTTATATTTGTATTGTATTGAGTTTAGTTGTAGTAGAAGATTTACATTTAGAGCAACTAGATGTGAAGACGGCTTTCCTTCATGGTGATTTGGATGAAGAGATTTATATGCAACAACCACTTGGGTATGAAGAAAAGGGTAAGGATAAATTAGTATGCAGGTTGAAAAAGAGCCTATATGGGCTCAAGCAAGCTCCAAGGAAATGGTACATGAGGTTTGATAGTTTTATGCATGAGCATGGTTACTTGAGATGTGAATCTAACCATTGTGTTTATTTCAAGAAGCTTGAAAATGAGAGATATATTATTTTGTTATTGTATGTGGATGATATGCTTATTACAGGATCTAGTATGTAGGACATTGGTGAGCTTAAGGGAAAGCTAGCTCACACATTTGTAATGAAAGATTTAGGAGCTATAAAGAGAATCCTTGAATGAAAATACAAAGAGACAGGAAAAATAAGAAACTATATTTGTCTCATGAAGCTTATATTAATAAGGTGTTGGAAAGGTTTAATATGCAAAATTCAAACCCTATTGGTACACATATGGCTGACACTTCAAATTAAGCAAAGATAAATGTCCTTCGTCACACGAGGAGGTTCAATACATGGCACATGTTCCCTATACTTCAGCAAGAGGAATTCTTATGTATGCCATGGTTTATACAAGACCATAAATTACACAAGAAGTGGGAGTTATGAGTAGATATATGGCTAATCCAGTAAAGAGCATTGAAAGCACCCAATGGATACTCGTATTTGAAAGGGACATCTAGCATGTAGTTATGCTATGTAGGTTCGGATATTTCATTACATGGCTATGTTAATTTGGATATGGCTAGAGATCTGGATGGTAGGAGGAGCACTACTAGATATATTTTCACAGTGGGTGGAACGGTAGTTAGCTAGATTTCAAGATTGCAAAAGGTGGTGGCTTTGTCTACTACAGAGGTAGAGTATGTTGTAGCTATAGAGGCTAGTAAGGAGATGATATGGATGAATAGGTTCATGGAAGAGTTGGAAAATGAGCAAGGTGATTGTAAACTATTCAATGATAGTCAAAGTGTAATTCATTTGGCAAAGAACTCAGCATTTCATTCGAGAACGAAACACATTTAGTTGAGGTATCACTTCATACGATAGGTATTGGAGGATGGACAATTGAATCTAGAAAAGATTCATATGAGCAAGAACCCTGCAGATATGCTAATGAAGCCATTAGTAAAGGAGAAGTTGGAGCTACACTCCACTTCTATTGGTCTTCGAGTTTGAGGCTCGAGGAGGAAGAAACAAAGCTAAGGATGATCCAAGAATGGAACTGTACAGGTATAGTGTGTAGTAATTAATCTCCAAGTGGGAGATTGTTGAGTATGGAGCTAAATTACTCATGTTTTAGCATGAAAATAGAACTTGCTGGAAGTTGACAGTAACTAGCATCGGTTAGAGTGTGACCGACATCACCAGTGGCAAGTTGGAACCAATGACGATTTATCAGCGTAACCAAAGATCGCTACCTATGTGATGATTTTTTAATTAACTATCGTGATTTATTTCTATTTTGAGCATTAGAATAGATTTAATGAATGTAATTGCATGGCTAAGTGCCCTAAAGTCTTAAATGACTATTTAAAGCATAAAGCTAGGGTTTAGAAGAGAGAATTGATCATAATTACAAGATAATTATGTGAGAGAGAATTCTTGGTGAAGAATAAAAAATCTTGAAGGAAGAAAGTAATGAACATCTGAGAAGTGTAGAAGATTGTAAATCTTCATTTTATATCTTGTCAAAGATTTGGATAATATATTGGCTTGTTTCTTGGTGGACGTAGCCCACATTGGGTGAACCACGTTAAATCTGGTGTTGATTTATATCTCTTATTTTGTATAATTCTTCTGGTAGAATATCCACTTTTATTTACATGTATGCTTAGATCTAATATATTATATGTACAACTCGTGTGCTAGAACTAACATGGAGGGCATAGGACTATTTGTAAGAAGTGCATTATGTCTTGGGTCCAGCAAGGAGTGAGCATATTGCCATTCTCTTCGACACCTCTATGTTCTGGGTCATTTGTCAGACGCCAAAACAACATGTTTCTCATTGCATGATTCCATTGATTTACTCAAGACCAGCTTGCTCACATAATCCCTTTGCTCGGACCAGCTTGTGAATTTGATCTCAATGGCATACTCCATGACATGAGTAATCCACGTTGCACGTTGTTCATTTAGGTCTTTGTTGAGGAGGAATTCCTTAACTCCGACATACGAAACCAACAGCTTGAACCTTGTTGTTTGAAACTAGATGCTTAAATTTATTCAAGCTCCTAATCACTGCAAGAACATTCTTCTCAATGAAAGAATACATCACCTCATAGTCCTCCAAGATTTTTCTAAAGAAGGCCATTGGCTACTCTCGCATTTTCTTTGTTTTGTTGTACTAAAATTGCAGAAATTGTATCATCACCTCTAAATGCATAAAGGATAAAGACCTTAGAGAAATTTGGGTTAATGAGAGTTGGAGCTTGTGAGATAGCCTCTTTGATTTCCTCAAAACTTTCCTTACCTTCAGCTATCCATTTAAAATCCATACTTTTCTTCAACATCATAGTCATTGGCTTGACAAGGGCTGTAAAGTTTGGAACAAACCTTCGAAAAAAATTGATTCTTCCCAAGAAACTTTGAAGGGCGTTCTTGTGACTTGGTAATGGAAGTGCTTTTATCGCCAACCCTCTCGGATCAATTGTTAATCCCTCTTTGGAAACAATGTGGCCTAGGAGCTTTCCTTCATGAGCTAGGAAGATACATTTTTTCGGATTCAAGGATACCCCAAATTTTCTACATCTTTAGAACACTTCTCTCAAATGAAAGAGATGATCTGGCTTTGCACTTTTAGAAAATATAGTAATATCATCTAGGTATATCAGCACTATTTTGTTAATCAATCCCTTGAACTCCATATCCATTTCCTTTGGAAGGTAGCTCGACATTATACATCCCAAATGGGATTTTCCTATATGCATAGGTTCCCCATTTGGTGGTGAAGGTTGTTTTGAACTGATCATCCTCCTTTACCATGATCTCGATTATATCCTAAATAACCATCTAGCAATGAAAACCTCTCGTAGTCAAAGCAACAATTTGCAAAATTTTCTCCATAGAAGGAAGTGGGTAATGATCCTCGAGGGATGTTCTATTCAAATCTCTAAAGTCTACACACAATTTGATTTCTCCACTCTTCTTCCTAACTCGGAACCAAGTTTAACCCAAATTTTTGAATGCTTGATAGGAAATATGATACTTACCTCTATTAACTTATGTAATTCCTTCCTCATGAGAGGCTCTATGTGTGGATTGACCGGTCTTTGTTTTTTCCCCGATGGGTTTAGCACTTAGATCTAATTCAATTGTGTGCTAAACCCACTTGCTCCATAGAAGGAAGTGGGTAATGATCATTGAGGGATGTTCTATTCAAATCTCTAAAGTCTACACACAATTTGATTTATCCACTCTTCTTCCTAACTCGGAACCAATTTTGTAACCCACTTGAATGCTTGATAGGAAATATGATACTTACCTCTATTAACTTATGTAATTCCTTCCTCATGAGAGGCTCCATGTGTGGATTGACCGGTATTTATTTTTTCCCCATGGGTTTAGCACTTAGATCTAATTCAATTGTGTGCTAAGCTAGCTTGGGGTTAAAACCTCTCAAGTATTCATAGCTCCAAGAAAATATATCCGAGAACTCCTTGCAAAGATGCATGAACTCATACCTTTCTTGCTTGGTTGCCACTTAACTAATTTGAAGTGATTTTCCTTCTCCCACCGAGATGGGCACTTTGAATCTTCTCCTTGACTTGGATATTTTATTTCTCTTTCCTAAATTGATCGTTAAGATTAAATATGGACTCCAAAGTGACAAGTCCTTCTAGTAGTTTGTTGGTTTTCAGTTGTACCACTTGATCACCATACTACCTGTTCTAACTTTTCCCGATTTTTGGTGAGACCTCAACTTCTTCTTGTAATAAATTGATGATTTTTTGTCACTCTCAAACACTTGCCAACTTACATTATTGTCTCCGCATTGATGGCCTTATAATCACATGAATGTTTGGCTACACATTATCTTCATTAATACTCTCCACAACATCAAAGGCTGCTCCAATCGCTCCAAGCCTATCAACAACTTGTATTTCTTTCCTAGGGATGGAGTTGATGCCAAAGCCTTAAAAATCCTCAATGAGGTCCCATACCCTATGCTTATAACACTTGAGCAGGTCATTTTGGTAGCATGCTGCCCTTTAACTTGATTAACAATCAGATTACTATCACCAAAGACTTGTAAGTTTTTATACCTCTTCTTCTAAACCAATGCAATCTTTGTCTCAAAGCTTCATATTCAACAGTGTTGTTAGAACATGCAAACTGAAATCTAAAAGATGAATAATACTTAATTCCTTGAGGTGAAACAAGCATAGCTCCCCCTACACCTTGTCTACTCCTTGATCCATCAAAGAACAACCGCCATACCTCATTGTCATCTTTATGGTCCGGCTTGGTGATGCTTGGAATAGGCTGATTTTCTTCATGCATGCAATAAACTCCTAGTTCAAATTCCTCTATTTCCTTGTAGGGATCAAATGCATGTACCTTACCTACAATTCATCAAGAGTCAAATCTAAGATGCTTCCAACTTTGGTGTCGGCTTCATTCGTGCTTAGATGATCCTCTTGATCGAATGTTGAACATTTGGCATTGATTGGGCTTGGAGTATGAGGCTCAATGTGAAATTTTGTAATAGGTTCATACCTAATTGTGGCCTTAGCTCCATTTCTTGTTCTGAATAACATGTGTGACCAATCAGCAGATAAATAGCCTCCAATTCTAGATATGAAATCCCTTGAAAAACATAGGGCAAAAAATGGTGGTAAATCTATCACTGACACATCTTGTAAAATAGTGACATTGGGGCATGCATGTAAAGTGAGGATCAAATATTTAGTTACCCCCTACTGTTGTTACTACTTGTCCCATCCAGTTGCACCACCCCTTTGGCTATGACTTCATATTGGAGGCCCAAATGATCGCTATTTGCTTGGGCATCACGTAACTACTTGACCAGAATCAATCATACAATTGTGTACTAGTTTATCTCCAAATGATCAATGAAACATAGAATGGATGGGGCTTCAAAACTTTACCTTGCTGTCCTCCAAGCTTCCCCTCATGCTAAGCGGCATTTGTGAGTACCTTCTCTTATATGAGCTTACTTGATTTGAAGTTGACAAATTCTTCATGGAAGCTTGTAGTAGATATCTTTGGCTTGGGATGGATAGTGATTCCTACATAGATATATTCATGTTTTTATTCTTCATTTGTTCAATGATGTTAAATGGGGATGAAACATCTCTTTGCTGCCCCCTAGCCTACACATTCTTTTCTTGTACATGGGCTGCAAAAGTTGGCATTTGAGTTGGTCTAGAAGGTGGCTTGGGATGTTCTTGCACATTTGAAACTGCATTTTGCTTGCCACAAGATTTTGTCGAGTGATGGAAGGTTGTGGATCACCTAGAGATAATGAATTCCCTTCACCAATATTTATCTGCTTTGGCTAGTGTGTTAGCTGCTACATTCGAGAAATTTTTCGATTCATACCACAAAAATCTTCACTTTCTTGCTAGTTTACAAGTGTAGTCTCATTTGGAGTTGTATTTTGTTGAGATATTATTTGTTGTTGGTTTGTTTCTTGACTCACCTCACTCTCTACCCAGTTTTTTCACCATCAAAGCTTTGTTCAAAGCACCATTGAAGCACATAGACTGGTTGTGAGGTTCATTGCATGGGAAACACCAATCATACTCTTGAACTATATTATTTTGTCTTGGCACTAAGGCTTTAGAGGTAGATGTAGCATTGAGGTTATAGGGCTAAAATGGTCTATTGGCGGGAGGCCTTACTTGATTTTGATTTGCAGCTAGATTGGGTGGCCTATTAGGCTAATATGGTTGCTATTAGGCTAAGTTTGAGATTGATAAGAAGGTCTAAAGCTTTGGGCTTGTTGCCTCTTGAGTGTAACCAGCTCATTACCTAAATTTTGTAATTGTTTCATGACTTCTTGAATTTCATTTAAGGCACTAGAGGATGAAGTAGAAGTTTCATTTGAACTCGATTTCTAGGAGTGGGAATAGGAGCTAGAGTAGGTCCTTGACTAGTGCTTGGGATTTCCAAGTTTGGATATAAGGACATGGGATGCCTAGGAGCTAGTTTACCAGCTTGGATCAAACAATTCTCAGCCCTAATGGAAATGTTATAAGCTACGTATATTTTCACCTCCCATTGATTGAATTAACATAGAAATATCGAATTTAAAGCTTTGAGATAGTATAAGAAAGAACCTTCAGTTGTTGGCCTCACCGCCACCGAGATTCTATCCCATGTCCTTTGAAATCTGAAGTTGAAGTCTATTAGCTACTCATTGGGAGCTCTCTTGATAGTTTTCAGGTTGTTCCAATCGAGATAAATTATCTCCCTTTTCTCCAAACTACTCATGGAGAGATATACATAGCATGGTTCCAATTTTGGATAGAGCCCGCCCCAAGGCTCCCGAACCATTACAAGGATTTCCCTTTGAATGAATATGCTAGCAATTTGACTACAATTTTCATCTCAACAATCTCATGGATTGCACAAACATTAACAATGTCTTTGACATGATCACCGAGAGTGGTCTGATTTTCCCAGTAAAGCATGGAATGTTCTTGAATGTTGTACACGGAACTAGATTTTTGCATTGAGAGCAAGTGGGATGCTGCTGAAGTTGACATAAGGGTTGTGTTGTGCCATTCTAATTGGCCCGAGAACCCTTGTTGATTGTGTGAAAGGTCTACCGATGGAGGAGTTGATAGAGTTGTGTATGGTGGAGATGGAGATCTTTGAATTCTTCTTCTCTCTCTCTCTCCCTCCCGGGGATAATTACAGATACTTAGAAAATCCTTCTTCTCTAGCCCTTGACTTTGTTTGGATCCTTCTCATGAATCTTCAGACTGGGACTGCTGAAACCAGTTGATTTTATCTCTTTGGAGTCGCCAGATGTGCAAATCAGGGCTCTTTTAAGCAAGAAACTACAACAAAATAACATCAACTTTGTTGTAATGAAGATGAAGACCTCTAAGGTCCCATTGGGTGTGCCAAAACTATTAGTGCAAATCAGCAGCACCCCTGGATGTTTTCTCAAATTTCTAGTTTGATAATGGGCATCCAGTGTGATTGCACAACATTGAATCTTTTCCCCAAGTGTGGGACTTGAAAAATTGGGAAAAGAGTCTCTAGATTAAAGGTTGGTTCCTCTACTCCTTTGATCAGATGTATGCATGAAATTTATAGAGGTTTAAACTCAAAATCCTACTCTAATTCTGCCAAGGAGACAAGGATAGAAGGAAAAAAGAAAAACTAAAACTTACAAGGTGATACACCAAAGGAGTGGTGGACATCTAGTTCTCAAAAATTGACACAGATTATAAAAATGCAACAAACATCATGCACAAATTGCTAAAATGTAATGAAGGATCAAAATGAAGCAAACAACACAAGAAAAGGATTGAAAACTCATTCACAGAGCTTGCATTGTCATTTCCATTTGTTCAATGCAAAGTGTATTACAATAGTAAGGAGGAAAAAATATGTTGCAGTCCCAAAAAGGTCTGATATTCCACAAATCCACTTGCCAGGGTGAAGAAGAGAGCCTGTAGATCATAAAAAAATGTTCAACCCTTACAAAATGAGCCAAATCGGCTTTTAACAATGAAAATTCGAGCTCGGGAAGGAGAAACGGGAAAATTGAAATGAATCATTCAATTACCAACAAAATCCATCAAAATAGCATGGTACCCTTAAAATTTCATTCCCCAAGATTTTTGACCATGTTGGAGAAGAATGGAAGCCATACTGCATTAAAAATGGTGGTTGAAATGTCAGTTTTGTTCTTTTCCCCATGCGAAAGGATTTTTGATTTTTCTCTCACCAAAATCCATCAAAAACAAAATTGAAGATTTCATCATGTGGAGGACTTCAATAGATTTCCAATGATACCAAAATCGAGGAAAACTTAGCTCGGATTGAAATATATGCCCCTCCGAAGATTTAGGGAAAATAGGGCAAAAATCGTGAAGGGTTGAAACCCAAAAATTTTCCCTTTTTTTTTTTGAATTTGGGAAAATTTCCCCAAAAATTTCAACCCCTAGCACTCCACCGCCACGTGGAACATTCCCATTGGTGCGCAGGTTTAAATGGACATTTTACACCTTTTTGCATTTTGGAAAAATTTCCAAAATGGCTCCACCACTCTGCTTCTCCTTTACCGCCACGTTTCATCTTCTCGATTGGCCCACGGGGCATGCTCCAAAAGTTTCCTTTGCACCCCGACCACTTTGACTTATGCCGACCACATGGACACGTGGCACATTTTGATTGGTTGCGGGGCTCTGGGAAAACATTTTCTTTTTATGCCCATTTTTAGAAATTTTCTAACTTCCCCCGCCCGGTCCGACCTCTTATGCCATGTGTCATCTCTTCATTCGCTACATGCCTTTACCAATTTTCATTCTCTTCAGCCCACGTGAAAATTTATTCTTTGTGCCCTTGGATACTTTAGAAATTTTCACTTCAATCCCTCCACGCCCGCCGCTCCTCTCGCCACGTGTCATACTCCTATTCACCGCAGTGGCCGCATCCAAAAATTTCATGCCCTCCTTAGTGGGCCTTTGAGCCAAGAACTTCTTTTCACTCCTTTACAATTTTGGTGAAAAGCTAAAATTCACTCCACCACTCCAATTCCCACCGGCCTTATGGACACATGGTGGCCTCCTATTAGCGTGGGTCTCAAGCCACTTCTTTCTCCACTTGCCCGCGGTGAAAATTTTCCCTTTGTGTCCCTGCCGCTTCCTTGGCAAAATTTTCAAATTACCTCCGCTGACCCGCCATTCCACCACCATGTGGCATCTTTTCATTGGTCTCATGGACCTTCTTAGGGAAAATTTCCTCAAAACTCCGCCGAGCCATAACTTACAAAATACAGGGAGTTAGAAGGAAAACTTTACCTTTCTGGAAAGGTGAGAAAATTCTCTATCTGATGAAACAATTTCCAGAAAATTTTGACCGAGGAACAAGGAAGGAAGGAATGAAAGGAAGTTAGCCAAAAATGAGCAAGGGGCTTATTTTGGATAACGGTTTCCCAAGGTCCTCTTCATAGAAATTGTGAAAAGGAAGGATATCTCGATTTCCTTCACCAAAAAAAGGTTACACTAAGGGTCTTCTCACCTGGTTGAAGAGTCATGGCCTAAAGTAGTGAGGACAGGTCAAATCTTCTTAAAGGTGTTATCCATCTCTCCACAAATTTGAGTAACAAAGGGCCAGTTAGATATCATCCCCACTTCAAAACGACACACACTATGATCTATCTACCTCTAAGCTCCCTATCAAATATGTGTTGTTTCTTGGCTTCAAATGGAGAATGAATTTTGATACCAACAGGTCTAAAACCTTTGTTTCTTTCACCAAGGAAAATGCTTGCTTCTCCATGATGGTGTATTTCAATTCAGCTCCTACGCAATGCCTTTTGAAAAGGAAATTGGTCTCTCAGCCCCTTCATCATCCTTCCGAACAAAAAAGATGGAATGGTGCTTTTTGAAGAAAAAGAAAACACTTGAAAAGGCTTCTTGTAATTTGGGGCTACAAAAATAGGGGCATGCTTTAGTGCTTCTTTGATCCCATTAAAAGCTTGAATGGAAACTTCTTCCCGAGTTGATAATATGGTCCTTCTTTAGCATACTAGTAATGGGGATGGTCACCAAAGAAAGTTATAGACAAATCTTTTGATAATGTTTATTTATCCAAAGAAGGATTGAATTCCTTCTTAGTTCTTAGAATTGGAACCTTGTTAATGGCTTCCACTCTCTCGGAACTATCATGACCCCTTCTTTTCGATACAATGTGACCAAGAAGATTTTCCTTTTGCACTCCAAAGTGGTACTTCTTGGGATTCAATGATATGCCATACTCCCCGCACCTTATCACCGTCTTCTCCAAGTGTTGCAATTTATAATTTCTCTTTCTAGAAAACAAAGTTACATCATCCCGATAAATGTAATGAAATCATTGATATAACCGTAAAATACTACGTCCATTTCTCTTTGGAAAGTTTCTCTAGCATTCATTAAGCTAAAAGGTATCCTAACATAGATATAAGTTCCCTAAGGAATAGTAAAGGAAGTCTTTATTCTTTCCGATTCCTTCACAAAACTTGATTATAACTTAAAAACCATCCGAGTAGATAACAATTCGTAACCGAGCACAGTCATAGCATATTCTCCATGTTTAGCAGAGGGTAATTATCTTTTAGTGATGCTTTTTTCAGGTTCCTAAATTCTATGCATAGACTTATGTCACCATTCTTTATCCCGACAGCACTAGGTTTGCAACCCAAGATGAATACCTTGTGGGATGAATGATCCCTCCATCCCTCAACTTCTTCAGTTCTTCTTGCATCTTCAAAGAAAGGATTGGATTGATGGGCCTCTATTATTTCCTGAAAGGCTTGGCATTAAATTCAAGAGGAATCTCATGTTGGAACAAATCTTCCCTATATGCCTTCAACTCGAGTAAGATCGAGCTAGGCGCCTTGATATTTCTTCAACGATTGAATATAGGACTACTTCTACTTTTGCTAAGATTGCTTCCTAACCATATTTTACGTGGATTTTCCTTTGTGCCCGTGTCATGTTCTTCCACGTCTCTTGAACCTGACATACTCCTTTTAATAATACAATCAACATTATCAAAGTTTGACTTAAGAGCCACCAAACCTCTGGGAATCATGTTTGTCTTCAAGCGGATGATGTCTTTGCCAAATAATGTTTCCTTTCCTTCAAGAATACACACCATTGGTTCCCAATACATATTAATGTCAACAAACTCACCTTGGCTCTGCAGAAATCAAGCTTCACCTTGGCATCATCATCAAACACTTTCCAATTTTTAACATTATCGGATAGATGGCCTTGTTTGTACTTCAACATCATACTCACAAAATGGAGAAATTGTAAAATTCCCAAATCTGGATCCTAGCACTACTAGCTTGTCTACAATAGCATTAAAATTTTTATCATGGTGCACAATATTAAAAGAGTCAAACATTTCAATTAAATCCCAAACCGCATGCTTGTATTGTTTCATTCTCTAATTTTTAGTACCATATAGCTTCCTAATTTTCTTGACAATAAATTCGTAATCGCTTTGATAATGACATCCTTTATACCATATTTTCATGCAATTCTCAGCCTAATTAAAAGATTCATATTTAGCAATGGTGTTGGTGCATTCAAAGTTAATTTTGAAAGAAAATGCAAACTCTTCTTGGCCTCGGGAAATCGAACAATGCCAAAGACCATTTCCAAACTTGGAACAGCGCCATCAAATGACAAAGTCCAAGGTAAACCCACTTGTTAAAGACATTTACACTAACCAATCTTGTTCCCCTTGCCATTAAGAAACCCCACAAAGTTATCTCGCATCTACATCAACATTTAACAATTCATAAGAAGCATTATTCGTATCTTCAATGAGGTGCAACATTTTCTTCTCTCCATATATCTTTACAAGGCTGCCTTTAATTAGAATAGTGGAAAAGACATATCCATCCGAACACTTCCACCAACACTTGTAACCCACTTTCTTGATAACAACATGCCCCATTTAGCAGGGCAGTCAACAATGACAACATCAAGTTTTAGGTTCTTACTTGGATAAGCTGCAAGTTATACCACCAAACCCTTCACATACCCTACAACCTGGGACCTCTCTAGAATCCATTCCAAAGAAACTTGCCATAAGCTGCTATCACTTTAACATTCAACTCATTAATGACTTCTAGAGGCATAACATTGCATGATGCTCTGAGTCAAACTTACAATTGTGCAATATTTTGTCTTTAATAAAAGTGTTGTAAAAATGGATTAACATTTAACCGAGACTCAACTAAAGATGTCCCCAAGTAGACTTCGTGTGGTTCACCTATCTCCTCTAATGCTGGTGGTTTTTCTAGGTCTCGCAATGGTCAAGGAGGAGTGTTTACATTATTTATATTTCTGCCTTGGGTACTCCTATCTTCCCCAATCCCAAATATTCAAAATCCCTCTTCCTATGCTTAGAATCCTAAGAAGTTCCACAATTGGGACATAAATCTTTATCTAACTCAAGACTTGGGCAATACCATAGGGAATGTACTTGGGAAAAGAAACATTTAGAGAAAGGTTTACAAACTTGTTAGATGGCACAAGGTTTTTAACATTTTGGGCATGGGTGGGCACACCAGTTCTACTTGAGACAACAGGCCTTTGCACTTTGCATCCTTCTTTGGAGTCTCATTTAGGACATTGGTGAGAACTAGGGTCTTTTTTTGGCTTGAGGTCCCGCCCTTTGACAACTTTACTTCTTATGTTATACTCATTTTCTTGGGCCACAACAACTTTCATTAACAGCTTTCTATCCTTTTACGATGGGATTCCTCCATCGTACTTCTTAATCATTAGATCTCTTAGGTACTCAAAATCATTATTATGAAGTTCAAATTCTTGTACCATATCTATTTCTAAAGCATGAGATGGAGGAAGAAGAGGTACCCAGTGAATGTAGTCCCAAAAACTTGTAGCATTTCTTGCACTTATTACCTTAGTTGAAGTTACTCCTTTTTGTGAGCTTGTAGAGAATTCCACCATGCATGCATCATCATCAGCTTCTTCAAATTTCTAATCTACTTCACATGGTGGGTGGGGTAAGAATAATTTATCATACCAATCCATTTGATTTGTCTCTTCAACAACAACTTTGGCATTTAGAGGATCAGTAATACTCTATTCTCCCTAGCTTGGAGTTGTTTAGATCCCATAGGTTGTTTACCTCTATCATCGACCTTTGATCATTTATAGGATGATTCACAAGTCTGTCTTGTCCTCTTGTTGCATATGTTGACCCCACGAGAACCTTGTCCAATTCCTTTTTCTACCCTATCTAGCTTGTAAGATATTTCTTTGATATCCCCGACCAAAGTCCTTACAACTTCCTCAAGATCCACATCCTTACTTGATTGAGGCATCTCGGGGTTGATCGCTTTAACACCCTCCCTCTTAGGAGGTTTTCCAACTTCTTTAATATTGTTCTCACCTTGCAGAGCCATGGTAAAGGCCTCGCCTCAAAGTCCCAAGGTTCTTATCCCTCAAATAGTAAGCAAATTTCTTATCAAATGCATCTAAATACTTTATCGACATGATTAATCACATGGCCTCAAATCAACTCAAAGTGCAATCTTTTCAATGTTTTGTTAAATCTAGTGTTGAAATCATGCACTGATTCGTTAGGATTCTTTTTTATATTTTCAAACTCTGATAAAAGAAACCTAGGGTCTGTTTTATCACCGTACTGCATTCTAAAGGCATTCTTCATCTCCGATCGGGACTCAATGGAATTATCTAGCAGATATTTATACCAGTCCCTTACATCTTCTTCTAGAGTATGAATAAATAATTTAATGTATACATCTTCAAACTCTATTTTGAAATCCTCCATCATATTGACAAAGAGTTTCAAGTGCTGATCACCAGTTATTGAATTATTTCCTTGAAACTTAGGCAATCTATTTCTTACATCCTGTGGCACAACATTTGGATAGCCAACCATGCCTCTAAAACTGATGGGACCAAAAGTATTAATGACAAATGGAGGTCTAGGTGGAGGTTGAGCCATATTATTCTGAGGGAGGTGATCTTACAGAGAAACAAAATGATGAGGAGTGAGGGGTCTATGTGGTACAGGGATATAATTTTTAGAATGACTGCCCTCTAAAGGATCTGTCTCTTGGAAAACTCTATTAGATTTTGAAAATATAGGGGTAGATTGAGAAGAAAATGTTTCAAATATAGATGATGGACCCTCTCCAGATGGAGAATTTAATTCAACAAAGAGGCTACTTGATTTAGAAGAACTTGAGGAAGTACTAGCAATATTCAATCACATGTTGATCAATTTCACCAATGGAGATCTCTTTTCTTGATGCTTGATCTCCAACACCTTCCAAATTCCTTGCCTTCTCGAATTAGACTTTCCTAGCTCTTGAAACAACCTTCTACTAGGGTCCTTGGCAAAGAAATATCTTCTTCCTTCTAGCTTTATAGATATTAGTGACAAGCCTTTCTTGATATATGTTCAAGACACTCGGTATTGATAAAGAATTTAAACAACATGAAGTCTCCACTAAGGATTTTCACCTAGTTTGTGCAAATGCACTATGAAATACCTATCAAATGTCTATCAATACCAGATTCATGCAAATCTTACAAGATCTATTCTTATTTTACACAAATTTATCAATGATGATACAAATCCTAGTGCAATAACTATATAAGCTAGAAATATTGCACTTTAACTCAAAACTTTGAACAATTCTTACAAATCGAGAAAATAATGATGTTTCAAAGAATGTATTTATACTTTAAAATCTATAAAAGCATTTCTAGGATCTCGTACATGTACAACTTTGTTCAAAACTTCAAAGAGTCCTGACAAACTGGCCATGAATGTTGGTATCCAAAGTCATTCTCCTTTTCAAGCCGAGCAGCAAAGAACACAGATTTGAGAGGGAGCTTAGAGGTAGATAGATCATAGTGTGTGTCATTTCAGTAGCCAGATATGAGATCTAACAAGCCCTTTTTACTTAGATTTGTGGAGAGATGGATAAAGCACCTTTAAGAGGATTTGACATGTCTCACTACTTTAGGTCGTGCCTCTTCGACTGTGGTGAGAGGACCATTAATGTAACCTCTATCCAAGAAGGAGATGGAGATATCCTTCTTTTGCACAAATTCTATGAAGAGAACCTTGGGAAAATATGATCAATGCTCCAAGATTTAACTCTTAAGAGTTGTCACTTTTAAACGACAGAGATATTTTCAACACAAGGCTAAGGTTACTGAAGACATTAAGAAATCTTGATTGTTCTACATATTTTTGCAAGTAGATTTTGTTCCTTTGTTGATACACAGGGAAAATAGGGGTAGTTCAGGATGGATCAATGGTTTTTAAATGATTTTGGTGGGAGATGAAGTAGGATAAAGTTGATTATACCATATCTTTAAAGGGACTTCACAACAATGAACAAATTCAACAACAGAAAGCTTTAGAAATAGTAAAGACGTTCCTTCAACCATAAGGTGTGCTTCAATAGAGGCCTAAATCAGCACGTTTTCACATAATATTTGAGACTCTAACACAAAGGATCGAATTGAAAGACTCAATTAAACACCAAAGTCTCTGATTAATCATGCCTAAGGTACACCCAAAGACTTAAATAAAATCTTTATCAACAAATGAAAGTGAATTGATTTTAAATTTGTTTATCTCATCCAAGATGAAGGCTCTTCTTGAAATGAAATTGCAAATACCATTAAATTTTCACAGGGATGAGATCCTGTGTGATTTCACAAAGATTTCAATATAAGATTGCAATGGGAATGAAAGAAACTATTTGTAGACATTCTAAAACAAAGCAGACACAAATTGCTAGAGATTTGACACAAATTAATTCCAAAATTACTTAGATTCACCAACAGGGAAAGCTTCCAGAGAAATCTCAGTGCTCGTCAATGGCTATACATATGCAACCAACTTGACATGATAGAAAATCTAAAACATAAGAAAATAACATGTTATCTCGGCTTTGGTCTCTCACGAAGACAACTTTCTCAATTTTTCTTTAAGAATTCAAACTCTAACCATTTGCAAGAGTATTCTCATTGTATTTATACATTTTTCTCACTCAATTTTCCCCCCAAAAGAGAAGAATATTCGAGGGACCTTTGCTTGTTACCAATTTGTTTCAAACAACGACGTTTAACAAATTCAAATCCAAAATCTACCAGGTGGACCAATTATGAACTGATCACATTTCTTGGGCCCTCGAATAATGACTAGGATGCCATACCACAACTTTTTAGGAGTCCCTTTAATCATTTTGATTCTAGCTATGTGAGAAATCCCCTTTTTAATCATTTTCTGAGGAGCTCAGATAGATAGACTTGACAGTCATCCTTTTTTCTCTCAAGGCAACGCCTTTTCCACCTTTTACACCCACACCTTCATCATTTCATCCCTTTTCCCTCTTTTTCCTCTGCAATTTCTACCACACATCCATTTCCTCTAGTAATTCCCATTTTTTCGAGTGCCTGAGTAATTCCCACTTCAAAATATTGACCTTAACAATCCTTGGACTCACAATTTAAGTTTCGAATCCATTCAATGGCACCTTATTGACAGAGACGACAAATAATTTCATCAAAGAATGATGTAAAATATTGCGTATTCACATCTCCAAGAGTCTTGGAACAAAAATGGTAGAAAAACGGGTGAAATGAAAAACAACCATTGATCCTTCCCCTTTTCCACTTTATATCGTAGCCATCCACGTGTTTCCTTGGCACAACTACAAAGGAGAAGCACAAAGGCAAGTCTCAAACAAGTGCGAGCCTTCCACACACCCTGGGCCCAAGAAAAGGCTTTTGGCCTTTTAAAAGTCTCGGTGAACAAAGGAGCCATCAATCCTCCACATGTCTCAATGACACAATTTAAGATGGTCCCCAAAAGAAGAGACCTCAAAAAGTGCGGGCTCAACACATGCTTCATCTGTAGAGTTTGTTAAAAATTTGAAGGTTCAATGGAAGGCGCCATGTGTCTATGGTCTGAGACATTTTTCTTCAGTCGTTCAAAATTCCAAGGAAAGGGAAGAGTGAGTGGAAACCTCCAAGTGTCCTCTTCGCACTTTTTAAAATAAATCTTAGAGTTCGGTCCCAAAACATGCATGGTCCCTCCACGTGTCCTGTGCCTTTAGAAAGTTGCTTGAAAAGTCTAACGAAGACCGGATGGAAGCCTCCATGTGTCCTCACGACGCAACTTCGAGATGGTTCCCAAGAGAGGAGACCTTGAACAAGCGTGAGCTCACCACGTGTCCCAAGCCTTAGAAAATTGCTTTGAAGAGTTTAAGTACAAAGAAGAGCTGACGAAGCCTCCACATGTCTCCCTATCGCAATTGTTAAGGTGGGACCCTGAGGCGGATAATCAAATGAGCATTAGCCCTCCACATGTCCATAGCCCACAAAATTTGTACTAGCTCTATGAAAAAAATTCTTAGTCTGGGCAAAGCAAATGGAATCCTCCACATGTCCCCCCATCACAACTCCAAGGCCAAACCAAAAGGTGAATTTTCAAACAAGTGTCGTTCCTCCACGTGGACAATTTTTGGGTTGAAGTGAGCCATAAATTTTTTAGAGTGCCCCACCGAGCCACATCCAACCAAAAAGGGACATGTTTCCACTGATGCAAGATGTCAATTTGACGGGAAAAACACATCCAATCAAAAACCGTAAAATGTAGGAAAACCACCATTTGAGCCCGAAATGAATCTTTCTTCAAGGACAACAAATTTGGAAATGTTACAAGGCTCAAATATGATCTTCTCGAGCTACATCCAATCATTTTTCCATAGGTATTTGGGACAAAAATGATAGGGACAAAAAAACGTGACTATGGAAAATAGAAGGAAAGGAACAACTCGAGTTTTATGACCAATTTACAGACTCCTTCAGATGGATAGAGAAATGAAAAACAAATTTTGGACCTTTAAGTGATCCTTGACCAAGGAAGGGACTAATCATGGAAACCAAATAGAGGACAAAGTCTTCAAGCACCAACACGGGAAATAGAAAACGTGACAGAGGCCACAAACTAAGGAATTTCAATGACAAACGGGGCGAGACTAATTTGAGCACCAACAAAGTTGTCTTCTTCATCATTGGTGTAGTCTTCTAAGAGCATTGGATTTTCCATTATATAACAAGAATCTTCCTTTATTTAATATATTATTCCTCCCGTGGGTTGTGCCTCAAGCTAGATGGAATTATGAATGGTGATTCTATCTTCATGTCTTCTACTTCTTCCTCCATGATGTTGCTTTGGCTTTCATAGGAAGGTTTCATGATAAGATCTTCTTAAGAAGCATCCAAAATCTTCCAATAATGAAAACCTCATAATATGGGCAGCCATCGGGTTTTCTTCCATAGGATGCATCTCATATTCTTCATCTATTTAATGTGGTGCTTCATGATGTTCATCTCTTATATGTAGAGATAAATCATACCTCAAAATTTCATTAAATACTTAGGGTTAGAATTTCCTTTATTATGCTCAAGTCTTTCCGCATATTCTCTTTTTAGCATGTTCATTTCTTCATCACCATATGTGAGCAATTCATCTATTGATCGGTCGAATAAAGATAATGTTCTCAATTTTTCAGGTGAGATGAGCGAGGTTACAAAAATCTTCTTTAGTAGATCTTGCAATGTCATGTCTTTTTTCATCTTCTTGAATGCTGATTTTATCTTCATCAAAAGGCTTAAGGATAGGATTTTCTTCAACGACATTCAAGAACCTTTCAGTATGAAAACCCTATGGTACGAATGATCTTCAAGATCTTCCTCTATAGGAAAAATCTCCTCTTCTTCTTCCTCACTATGGGCCACTTCAAGTTTCTCGTACATCTCTTGCAATAATTTGTCATATTCTCAAGCTTCGCACCTTATCTTATGTATCCTTTGAATCCATTCCTCTTCATTAGTGACAGGTTCTTTCTTCTTTCCTTTGTCAACACTATCATGAAACCATGGTTGATCAACAATCTTCTTTTCTCGAAGAAATATTCTTCTTCTTCATCATTCACTCATTGTATTCCACTCCAATTTAGAAATTTCTTCATGGTGCAGAAAAGCGAATGTGACCATGTTTAGTTATTGACAGAGTCACCTTCAAGAATGATTTTCTTTAAAATTTGTTTTTTTTTTTAATATATAAGTTTTTGTATTTTTTAATATTTTTTAGAGATCATTCTTGGGTGCACTTCAGCAAATCTCTCCTCATTGAGTCACCAAAATTGTTGCCGAAAAATTTCTATGGTAGATAAATCAGTGCCTCCACGAATGTTCATAGGGCTATACCCCTATGCATTGAATGGTAAAGCTCTCATTATTAAAATTAAACTATTCCTAATCCTATCCAAATGTTTTGGGTGGCCAAATTTGTCGAGGATCACACAGGACACTCCAAAGAAACATGTGGCAAAGTACTTGTGCGTGAGTACAAGGGAGGAAATTACAACGAAAAATGGAAAAGGGGAAATTATGCAAGGAATATTGCTTCCATAAGTAGGTTGCATATCTCACACCCAATAACTATCCGAAGTAGTTCAACATTCAATATAGAGGAAATCACAAAGAAGCTAGCAGGACCAATGAATTAAAACACCAAGTTTTCAAATTCATCTATCGAGGACACCAGTTCCCTCTAATTCCATGCATGATAAACTATGCTTACAAAGTACATGAAAGAGAGAAATAAAGGAAAATAAGAAAGGTAAATAGAATAAGTGTAGCTTTTATTCCATGTGTAGTGATGAATACAAAGCTTTCACTAAGTTATCACAATTCACAATGCTATATACTAAGAGTTCTTCAAATTTGGAATCCTTTCAAAATGGAGAGGTAATCCCTATTTATAGAAATTTGAATTGTCCTTTCACATCCCTCACATGACTCTTCATTTCCATATTCCACTCGTGACCTTTTTTTTCATGAATTAAGTATTTCTCTTGTAATTTTGAGAAAATAATGTTTATAAGTTTAAAATAGGCCAGCTAAGTGAATAGGATGAACTACAATGATGATGCATAATGAAGAATTAGAATGGAGAGAGAAATAAGAGAGAGGAAGAAGGAAGGGATGGAGGGAAAACACTACTTGTGATGAAATGTTTTGAATACCTTGATGCGCAACATGAACTTTGAGCAAAGATTTCTACCACTAGTGATCCTCTATACTTATGAAGATGGATCCCTTGAATACTTTTGAATCATTTGTCCTATCCAGATATGACCACAAACTCTATGATGCATATACATCCCGGACCATAGAATGAGTGTTCAAAAGTAATGTTCTAAGGTTTATTGATGCAAGCTCGAGATGAACACATACAATTCCCATGGTGACCCTTCTTGAAACTTGGTTGATGAACTATTTGACTCATTGAAATTGTTCTCGATCAACTCTCTTTGAATCACCTAGTTCCTTAAATAACGAAGATGAATTCACATTATTTTCCTTGTAATTCCATTCTTTTTAATATGATATGATCATTGTGAACCATGAAAAACCACCATCTCTTTATGATTGATCACACTTGAGAAATTAGACCAACTCGTGCACTTGAAATTTATTGTCAGACTGACAATTAATATATTTGGAAAGAACAACTTACTATTTTTAGTAATTGTCAAAATTTTCCCCTCTACACCCCAAATGGTGATATCAACATGAATTATCATCCCTCAATGTCTCATTGTGTGAAATTTTCCCTTTAAGAACAACTTGTTATTTTTAGTAAGTACCCATGGGAAAAATTTGGGGACTTACAATCTTTAGTTAGTGTCGAGTTAGATTTTCCAAACCTCAACCGGATATGGTATCTTGAATTATTTATTCTTACTATGTTCCTCTTTATTTTGGACCAACTAACTATTTATATTAGGGGCTTGAGGAACCACTTACTATTTTTGGTAAAAGTGCCGAAACCGAGATGACCTTTTCAATGACTTTTCTGCGATAATCTCTCTTTGTTGATTGCATTCTTCGTATCCTCTTCAAATGGTGGCTTACCTGGAGTAATATACCCTTATGTAGGAAGGAATGCTATTTTTAGTAAGTTCATCATTGATGTTAGATTGCAACAAAATATGTCTTGAAACTCTAGGTTTTATTCTGGGTTCCTACTCCGCAATTTGAGTAATTCCTTCATCTCGAACAAGTGGGAAAATGATATTTTCATCAGGGGGAAGAATAATGACAAAAACATAGCCACCCATATCCATAAAAATATTTCCTTCATGGCAAGAAAACTATTTCACGCAAAACTAGATTTTTCAATGATCATTCCCTCCAATTTTCGTGGAATTTCATCCACTGAAACCCTGAGAAGTGAAGAGGTAGCCCGTTGCCTTCTTCACAAATGTTCTTCATGTGACAAGGAAGAAATATGATGAAAACTCAGTCCTCCATATCCCAAAAAAATGACTTCATGGCGTAAAAATATTTCTCGCAAAACTATATTTTTCAACGATCATTCCCTCTAATGTTTGTGCAATTTTGCCTACTCGAACCTTGAGAAGTGGAGAGGTAACTCGCTGATTTTTTCCACTACTATGTCATGGTGGTCATTAATGGATCTCATAATTTATAGGTCTGGTTTTTCTCTCTGTTCATTAAGAAATAAACTCCATTGTGATAGGTTTTTGCTTCTTGTCTCACTGGTGAAATTTCTCTTCGATTCGGTTGTCGGTTTGATGGGAAATTGAGCTTTGTTCTTTGTGGAGCTGAAAGTGAAATTTATTTGCTGTGAGAATTCCTTTCTATGAATGGGAGGTTTGAAGGTGATTTTTAATATTTTTATATAGAGGAAAGAAAAGAAAAATACATTTCATTTTTCCATTAACTTGTTTGCAAGATCTCTTTGATTCTTTGTTCTATGTCAGTGGAGTTTTCAGGCTTTCTTCTTCTCTTGTTATTCTGCCTCTTTCTCTTATGATTTTGATGAAATATTCTTACGAGACCTTTATGCAATCATGGAGTGGAGGAAAATTTGTTGTGATGAAGCTATTTTAAGGTTAAAAAGTGGTGAAGGGGTGATAGGAAGTTGTAGAGGAGTTTGCAGAGCAAGGTCGTGCACGGAAGGTTACATGTTAGATGTTAGAAACATGAGGGATTTTTCAAATTTGAAAAATTTAAAAGGCATGGAGTGAGGATAATTTCATGTCCCTGATGTCCCTAAATTCAAAGGGACATGATAGACATAAATTTTCATGGTGCTCCACGTGATGACATGTGGAAACGATCCAACGGTGAAGACTTTGATCCCCGCAAGCACTTGGGGGCTGAATTGGTGATCTTGGAGGTTTCATGAGGGTCCAGAGTGTTTATCGGGGCTAGGATAATTTTATTGACATTGAATTTCCTTACCTTGATGGATGTAAGGGACAAAAAGTTTTTCCGAGGCTCCTGGAGCTGACACGTGTCCTCATCAAAATTTGACTAACTCCCGAACTTGCTCCAAGAGGGAAACTTGATACGGTAATAACTTAAGCTCCCGATGGACTTTATTGATGAAAATTTATATGTTAGTGAATGGAAAGTGCATTCTAAATCCAATTATGGGAGTTTCAAGTATTTACTCCTGCATTTAATTCTTTAAAATACATATTTTTAATCTATTACTCCACTTATACATGAGAAAAAGCGGCTTGCACACCCATTGCGCCCAAGTGTTGTTGATGCGCCAAAATTAGCAGGAACTTGACAATGTCATAACTTGAGCTATGGGTGTCCGTTTGAGTCCTTTTTTCAAACCACATGTTTCAATGAGAGACGAATGCAACAAAATACTAAAAACTGTAGAATGGACTTAAACCTTTACACTCTATGACACCTTCTAGTTTAAGTAAATAAGATCCCAATTTATAAGTTATCATCGAGTCGGTATGTTTAAGCAACATCGTTGTGAACCTGATTGTTAGGAACGACATGGTCAAAATTTTCTCGAGTAAGTAGAACTAACATTTCCTTAGTATTCTAGCGGACTACCAATTCTTACGAATTAGATCTAGAAATTAACTTCATCATCAAATGAATTCCCTATGGGATCCGGAGATGACACAAATGGAGCTAGTGAAATAGTTTTACTATGAATTAAAATAATTTTAATGATCTCTTTAGTTCCTCACAACTAAATGTGTTACCTTGGCTAATGATGATATAACGCCTTAGTATTTTATGGAGGCTTTATAGGGTAAATATGTTTACACACCTTAATATGATCTATAATAGGGAGTAGAGCCTTGAGTACATATTGGAATGAAACTAAACCTCAGTTGATTAGGAGGTTAAATTGTGGTCTAATGCCCACTCCTCTTTGACACTTGATTATACTATGATTTTTAATTTTATTTGATTAGATACATGGACCTAATTGTTGTATCTTATTTAGGATGTTGTTAAGATACGAGGGACATCATGATCACTATTATGTTCGATTGTTTCTTTGGATTGTATAGATGTATTTAGGACATTGAGAGACATTTGAGGATATGATAATGATCTAGAATGGTTATTTTTTTATATACTTACATTTGGATGCGTGATTTATTGAGTATATTTGAAGTATTGGACTTACCATGTGGTCTCATTGATTATGTGAGTTAACAATATGATGGTATTAGGGACTGGTAGTATGTTCTTGAGTGTATCTAGCTGTTAGGAGTTACAACAAATATAGAGAATTTCGTGACTTTGTAGAATGTGAAATTGGATTATTGATGATTGTAAATTATTTACTAGAGTAGAATTGAAGTGTTAAGTGATTGCAAATAATTGATAAAAATTCATAAATTTGATGATAATAATTTAGCCACGTTATACGATGATGTTAATTGACATATGTATGTGTGTGTTGTATTGCTCGATGTATGGTAAGGATTGTTTAATGGATGTTTTACGTGCATTGATTTCCATGACATATTGATATGGCATTGATGCCATAAAGGTATTATTGTTTGTGATTGTAGGAAAATTATATCATTATACATTGAAAGGGGATAGGGGACCAACCACAGAAGAATGTTGGGTGTTTTGCAACATGGCCAAATTTGACAACTTGTGTCTAATGTATATGTTGTGTTATTTCATGTTTTTTTAGGAGGTTTCCCATGGGGGTGACCTCACATGTGTGGCCATGGGGTGTAATGTTCCTTTCTTTTAATTTTGTGTGTTTTATTTTGTGGTGCATGTATTTAATTATTGGGAAAATTTAGTCACTTTATTAACACTTGTTAATGTGTCTTAATTAGCTAATCCAACTTAATTTGTTAACTAAAATAAGGATGTGACAATTGGGTAATTATGAGGGTATATGTTCCTTGTTTTGTGCTTGATGATGCATGAAATTTATTGCATTTATCTTC